>VXBX01003751.1:145214-220556 GCA_013400415.1 Scytalopus superciliaris | reverse complement strand
AAGCCTAGCCATGATGATATTTCCCATTTCCTCAAACACTGGAAGTAAACCTTTCTTTCTGTTCTGATTCTGTACCTATTTAAAGATCAAGGCTATTTTAGCAGTTCAACAGCACTATGAACAACACTTTTAATAGGTGTTGCATAACCTTTTCAATATATCATAAAGGAAATTAAAGAGGCTGCTTTATTGCATGTCTTGTGAAAATAAGAAACAGAAGTTCAAGTCCTCAAGAAAGCAGAGGATGCTTTTTAATTCAATGATACCTTTATACAACAAAATTATTATATAATACTATTTCAATGGTTATTTTACTTCCTATGTTCCTAAGGTACAATTCCATTTTATTGCAAAGTTTTTATGGCCAGAGATCAATTGAATAATATTACTGTGAACTCATTCAGTACTGGGAATTGTTACCTTTCATGTTTGGAGTGAGATGCTAATAACTCCTAAAGCAAATAATAAATAATATTTGTATTATTATTATTGTAGATTGTTGCTGGTGTTTCTCAATGGCTAGGTAGGTCTTCCTATATCAACTGTTTTAGGAAAAAAACTTAGTAGGAAGTAGTTGATTTATAAAATATCCTACATATATAAAACATATTGTTGGGTACTAGGAGAATTAAAAGCATCTAAAATGTGAGACAGAGTATAACTAAAAAAAGAGAAAAAAAGCAACAAAATAGTATCAATAGAAAATTATACATGCACTGAGCAAGCTGAAGAGCTACGCCATAGTTTGTGTCAGCACTGTGAAACATTGCCGGACCAGCAGTTTTCTTTTTACAGATGTTTTACTTTGACCTTATTAGTTTGGCTTTTACAAAGACACAGCTGTCAAATTCACAGCAAAAATGGAAAAAGTGTTGATCCTATCATATTATTCAGTAGTGCAGGGACTTCTTGTCTTACTTTTTCCAGTCAGCACTATTTTATATCAAATTAATCATTTGGTATAATTCATAGAACAACAAAAGAATTACTGCAGGGGATAAAATCAATACATTAATGTACCTTAGCAAGGATACTCATACTTGAAAACCTCCTGCTTTTAATTCAATATTGAGCTGCAGAATACAGTTTTACTCATTCTCAGATGTCTTACAAGATTTCCTACAAGATTACAGAATTATTTAACATGTATCTTTATTTTATTTAGTTTTCAATGCTGTTATCAATAGACACTGTTCCAAATACTCTGTCTATACCTGAACTTAAGCAAAGGTATGCTAGAAAATGTTATTGATAGTAATTATGAAGTGAATTATAATTTGATCCACAGATGGACAACAGAAATCTCTGAAAGGTCTATTCTGTGTTTGAAAGGAGACACAAAATTGGCCTGCAGGATTATTTTTCGGGGGGATGGGGGGGGGAGGAAGCAAGGTGTAGTCAGTCTGAACTTCCACATTTTTATGCTTTTCCTTTTCTCTAGCAAATTTTACATTTCTGTATTAGTGTACTTACAGACTCTTTGCTAATTATCCTCAGCTATTGCTCTAAATAGATACTTTTGAATCATTGCTTATAACACAGTTTCAGGAACAAATTTTAAATGTGTTGCTTGATAGTCTAAATTCACTTGTCCGTGTCCAGTGTAGAGATTTTGATTACAATTTAGTTATCTAATGTTCTCTGATACATCTTTGGGGCACATTGACCCATATGGAGTAGGTGAATAGGGCAGAGACGACATACACTATTCCACAGCAGTGGCTGGAGGGCAGGCAGAATGCTTTGATATGTCTAAACTGTCACCAGATGCCAATGTTCAGGGCAACCAAATTTCACCTCTAGCAATGAAAGCAGCGATGGAAGAATAAAGGAACCTGACCTGCTCATGCACCTTTTAAAATCATCTTTTTCAAATGAGGTTAAGGAAAACAGAGTATTGAGTCCCTTCTATGGCAAATAGAATCCTTGGCTATGCATCTCTGGCAATAGCTGATTTGCAGGAAATAACATATGATTAGTAGGAAAGAGCCTGCAAGTATCTAGAGAAGAATGTGCATCAAGGGTATGTGTAATTCAGTGTGAAAAAAATGCAGTGTGATGCAGGGACTGTAACCAAATACTATTAAGACAGGAGATAGTTAGAAACCATATTAGAAATACCTTCCTGACGCCTATAAAAACCAAGTTGCCAAACAGCCATTCAAAAGGTGTCTTTGATTCCACTGCTCAAGACTCCTGACTGAACAGAACAAGGAAGTATTTTTAACAAATGTGTAATGAAGAGCAGATCTGCAGTAGAAGAGCAGAGCTCCACACCCAATAGGCCTTTGCTGATCCCTACTCACCGTGTTATGCACAAGAATATCCAGTCAGATTTTTTCCAACACCAGATATCATTAAAAATATGTTTCATTCCTTTTCTGTGTAAGTTGCCTTGAGTTTTGTTCAGTTATTAAGATTCATGGGATGTACATTAGATGCTACTTTTCACGGGGTAAGAGCCAGAAGAGGAAAGCAACCAAACCACACTCCATACTATTTAAGTGTTAACATGCTCCATCAGACAATGTGGCTTCTTCAGTGTAAAGCTCATCCCAGCAAAGCTCAGGTGAGGTAACAATGGATCCCTCCTGGTAGAACAGGCAAAGGCACCTCACTTTGGAGGAAAGGCAGGTTACCCATAAAGATGCAGGCCATGCTGTACTACTGCCCCTCAGCTATCCCCATTACCTAATGCATGTGGGTGGCAGGATTAAAAGGAGCTGAAGAGATACTCAAGTCACGCATCAGTTTTCTGACTGTGACATTATTATATCTTCCACTTGAAACACTCCTAGAGGATGGCACGCTGTTCTGTCACCACAAGTGACTTACAGCCTTAAAGCATGAAGAGTCCATCCTTAGTAACAGGTAAACCTTGGGACAGCAAGGTTAAGATGTTTAATTAGGGTAGACTGTGATTTAGATATGCAAGAAGACAAAACTGAAAAGCAGCAGCTTATCTCTAATGTTAGTAATTTAGCTATAATTTCTTCCGCTGTGACCTTCCTGTGAAATGCTTCCAGTAGATACGGTACCTTCACTAAGAGCGTGACAATCACCTGATAGAAATGCTCCTCTCTAGCGGAATGGAAACAGGAACTAATTAGCATAAAAATCAATACACAGATTCTGCTTAATTATAATAAATAACTTAGACAACTCATAGATGGCAAATGACTCATCTTTTTTAGGCACAGGTGAGTCTTTCTTAGTTTAACATATGTAAAAATTATTTTGGGGATTCATTTTTGCATTTTATAACATTCTATTTGGCACAAACTCAGAAATTTCACTGTAATAAAAATAATACCTTTTAAAAAACATTACTATTAAAAGGAAAAGGAACATTTCAGTGAAAAAAAAATCTATAAAAAGGGGCAGAACAGGCAAAACACAAAGAAAACTACAGGAATAAACAACAGAATTTTAGGAGTGAAGACAGATGAATGTAAAATCATGTAAATTGACAGTTCAACATGAATCTCATGCCTGTTCACTCAACTCCTGCTCAGTTTTGGTTTAACACAATGCTCACACTAATGCCCAATGTTTGCTGATAGTTCCAGATAAAGTTTGATTCTTTGAATGTGTTGTGCTGTAAATCAAAGAGATCCATGTGAATAAATATGCTGTCAAACTGAGGAAGAAATGTGAATGAGTATAGTAGTTAGGTAGTTAAGAATATATTGAAAAATGTGAACAAGTATTTCCAAGATGCAACTATATCAGGTTTCCATAGTCCTCTAAAGAAGATGTTAACTGGGTAGTGTATTACAACTGAATATCTATTATGCTTCTGGGCATTATATCGACGCACTTAGTCTACTTGAGATTTAAAACATATCGTGTTTGTGCTACTATACTAAAGGCAATTTAACTCTACCTGCAAGAACAAGAAAAACTGTGAAAAATTACAGAGTGTATTTTTTAAGTATATCTAAACATAATATATCTAAACATACTTAATCTTATACATTTATTTAACCAAATACAAGTAAGAATTATGTTGTGAATTACAAAGTCTTCTCTGATTTTTTTTTTAATGGAACAAATTTACTGACTTCCTATTATTTTCCTTTTGTGCAAGCTCTCATCATGGTTAAAAGAAATATTTGGACTACAGAAGACATTCCAGATATTTCAAACATATATTAAAAATGCTATCAACATAAATAATAACAGCCCATTAGACAAATTATGTTATGTATATAAAGATGCATAAATCCCCCCAAACCCCATTTTTTAATCTGGAAATCATTATTTTTGTTTAGAAATACACGTCAGTCTGCTGGTATAAAGGAAGAGGAACATACTCAGCAGTCATTATAGAAAGTCACTAGGAGTTGCTGAGTTATTAGAAACACTTTTCATCCAGTATTGCACATTCTATTTTAGCAGGAATTTGTACTAAAAGATTTCCTACCATAGCAATAACCTCCTCTATTAGACAAAAAAATTAGCAGAATGAGGAGAAAGTTACAGATAAATAGACATTCCTAGGAAAGGTTTGAATCACATAAGGTAAACAAGTGCATTTCATTTTTGTGAATAGTGAAAAGCATTACTATTACTATTATTATCATCATCATTGTCATCACCACTTTCCTGTTCCCTGATGTCTACTAAAACTAGTTCAGGGTGTAACACCACAGAATCTCAGCCCTGTGGCCTGACAAAATGGGACTACCACATTCAGAAGCTTGAGTGGTGGTTTGCAGACAACTGTAAGCATGGGAATGATACAGTTTTCATAAAATAAGTTTGCTGGTTTGTGTCTGAGATTTGACTCTGATCCTACCCTGGGGTGTCCATAAGCAATTGGAGTACAACTGAAAGGAAAAACTGGCCTTCCACCATCTGAGTGTTGTTACGTAGTGGCTTCACAGTAATTTTTACAGGAGATTACAGCGTCACCAAGATTAATGCTAAACTTTGTAGAGAGGTACTGAATCTTGCACTTACGGGTTTATGCTATTATAAACCAAATATAGAAGGATAATTAACTTTGTGTATGAAGTCCTGTTACTTTCCTCTGAAGCCTTGGTGCTAATCTGGACAACTAATTGATCATTTCTTTTCAATTTACGTATTTACTTTTCCAAAAGTACATTTTTCAAACAAAAGTTCTTTATAAACTTTCAACTGGAGTCCACTACTCAGTATTGGGTTTAATCCAAATATATGATATGCTGCTTCTGTAGCAGACAAACTTTAATGATTTAATATGAGAAAAACACTGGCTGTATAGCCAGATCATTATCTGTTTGAATAACTGAGTAATTTTTCTGCTACAGTTTAATTTGTGAAAAAATTTAAACCCCCTTTAAGTTGGTAGCCCCTATGCAAATACTCTTTGTGTACTGTGAATTTTAAATTTCCCTATCTTAATTTGCATCCTTTTTAATTGTCTCATCAAAATGCACATTTTTTCATTAAAATGATCTGAGTAAATATGTAGGGATAATATTCTTCAGGGCCTTTTTATTTTCAATTCTAGTCACCTGTGAAATATATATTCTTTAATAATTGAGTGAAGACCTGCCATTAGTAAGATCATAATAAATATGACTTGTTATCAGAATACAAATGGGAAATAAACCTATACTGTAAAAATTACTATACCCCTGGGAGGAGTTAGACCTTGATTTATACTAGGTCCCTGAAGACTATAAAGCTATGACAAACCATTCTCATTTCCTGTGCTCTGCCTACATTTTATCTGTTGCAGACTTCAGGGCAGACAGCTACACAGTTACAATATGCTAGTAACAAAACAAGAAAGATAAAATTCCAATAAATATTTACACTGAATATCCATATTCAAGTAAGAGTTTGAATGATCAGACTTCTTATAAAAATTGTCATTAAGTTAATCTACAAACTGCTGATAATGTTTTGGTTGGGATAGTACCCCTGTGGACATCACTTATGGCAAAGAGGCTTTCTCCTAAGCACCCCTGATCTGGGGTGAAGATGAATGAAATGACTGGGTCAAAGAATTTTCCCACCTGAAAATATAAATTTAGCACAACTAGGGCTGTTTGGTATATTTTGTCACAGTCCCCAATTGTTTTATTACTTTCTAGAAGCAAATATTTTAGAAGGCAGGTAATTCACTGCCTGTTAGTGCTGGCAGCTACGGCTACCCTGGTTGAGTCAGAAATGTCAGCAGCTTGCCAGTCCTTCTCTCTGGGGTGGACCAGTGTGTACCAGTGACCATGGCCAGCACAGAGGCTCAGTTTGAGCAGCTCAGTCCGGTGAAATACAATGCTTCCAACTGGGATTGAGAATGGGCAATCTATGCAGAAAGCTGCCTTTTAAACTGGTGGTCAGGTACAGACAGCTTCATCAACAGCGTTTCCAAAAGGCCACTCTCCTTCACTGATGTTTCAGCAGCTCCAGCAGACAATGACTTGAATGTGTGAAGGAGCCTGGATTAATAGGACAATATCTAAACTGTGGGCTCACAGAGACATTAATTCATTGCCTGAGACTCCATATTATTTTACCTGTGTGGAAGGAACTTAAGAGCAGGTCATCATTCACCCCAAGACTCACCCTTTTCTGAGGCACTTTCCCAGACTGTGAGGAGGCAGAGTGCTTTGAAAAGGCTTGAATGTACTATGCTGTTTTAGGCAGACAGTATTTTTCTCTGTCTCTACATAAAAAGAGATTGTGTCTTTGGGGAATTTTCCCTTGCTGTATAATAAACTCTCCTCATGTTGCTCTTTTTATTTTTATTCTCTGCTATGTTTTCTATATTTTCCTATCCAGTACAGGATACAGATACAGGAACTGCAGAAAGGTAGAAATGAAGGGAAATCCTGCCAATTCTCACCCAATAAGGTGCTGAGCAAAGTTAGCAACACTGAGCATGTGACTTGAAATCTGCTCTTAAACTCACACAAGGAGACAGTTGTTAATCTGAAATATCTCACAGAAAGAAATATTGAAACTCTGAGCAACATCAGTCATGAGAATTTCCATGAGTCCTGTATCCACATCATACAGAACATATTTCCACAGAAAGGGAAGAAATTAAGTTGTTGTTTCAGTTTTTCTTTCTATAAAGAACTAAAAAATAATAAAAATAACTGTAACCAAGCAGTTTGTTACCAGTCTCTCTTCCCTCTTTATCAGAATTCTGCATCACAGCCTGTCCAGAAAACACTTACTAGCCTCAAATCAGACTTTTCCACTTGCTTTTTCAATAGAAATTTTTTCTCTTGGGACCATTTTACTCCCACTGAACTACATCTCAATCAACAGACAATTCACTGAAGAGACTCAGTTTGAATTCTTGTTTCATCTAGTCACACTCAATTGAGCATAGATGCTCGTGATCATTAAAGGCCATGGCCTTCTTCTGACAGTTTTGCAGAAAACATTCAGAATCCACAGTGACTGAATTTCATATTCTCCTGAAATTAGAGGTGCTCACTCCATGGTGAGATGACCTTTTTCTGTTGCTCTCCCAGTACAATTACATTTTGACATTGCAAACTTACAGCAGAAATAGTCAGAAAAACTGAGACCTATGGACTTTGAGTAGTTACCTGTTATGTCAGCTTCGTGGAAGCATGAGACACAGCTGAAATGCACAGACCCACCAGGTCAGAGGCTGTGTCTCCAAAGTGGATGTAGGTAAATTTCATGAGTTTTCCTCTCAGTGAGTTTTCACTATGAGTTTTAAAGATGATTCAGTCCAGGAGGAAAGTTATATATGCTTGCATGCCTGGGTCTTATTAATATAAATCTTTTCTTTGTATCTTGGTATAGTCTCAAAAGGCCTCAACCATTCCCCTCATCCATAACTTTAGACCAGCTTTAGAATGTTTGCATCAATGCAAAAAAATAGTATTACTCTGAATATATCAATGCCATTATATAAAGTTCCAAGATATTGCACAATCTCAAATTTAAAATGGATATTAAAAAAGGCAGGGGTGCTAAAACTTCATAGAATCATAGAATCGATCGGGTTGGAAAAGACCTTGGAGATCATCAAGTCCAACCCTTGGTCCAAATTCAGTCCTTTACTAGATCATGGCACTCAGTGCCACGTCCAATCTCTGTTTAAAAACCTCGAGGGATGGTGAATCCACCACCTCTCTGGGCAGGCCATTCCAATGCCTGATTACTCTCTCTGTAAAGAATTTTTTTCTAATAGCTAACTTAAATTTCCCTTGGCAGAGCTTAAGCCCGTGCCCTCTTGTCCTATTGCTGACTGCCTGGGAGAAGAGACCAACCCCCACCTGGCTATAACTTCCCTTCAGGTAGTTATAGAGTGTGATGAGGTCACCTCTGAGCCTCCTCTTCTCCAGGCTAAACAACCCCAGCTCCCTCAGCCTCTCTTCATAGGACTTGTGCTCGAATCCCTTCACCAACCTTGTTGCTCTTCTCTGGACCCGCTCCAGCACCTCAATATCTTTCCTGAGAGCTGGCTTTGGAGGCCCTTATATAGCCTCCTCTAGCCCCTGCTAACGAGCCTGACCCACCCCTCACTCACCTGAATCGGCTCCCAAAGAGAAGCCAAGCCTAGGCAGGAAATAGCATTAAAATTCATTTAAATTTAAAAAAATATTCAGACATTGCCTTCTGTTCTCACTTTAACAAAACCAGTATTGATTGAATCACAGTTCAACAGAGAAAAGTTTAAAATATAGTGGAAATCAAGTAAAAAAATTTCTGAAAAAGAATAACAGAAAAATATTGGAGTTTGGTTGGTTTTATGTTGTCCTCAGAGGGGAAGTTAGGTAGGCTTCAAACAAAAAACTAGAAATTAAGTGACAAAGCAGTAAGTCCAGTTCTTCCTAGTGATGCCAACAAAAGTAGTTCAGAGGTATGAAGAACAGAGAAAATGCACTAGGTCATGTGTTCCACCTCCTTACCAGCCCAAGACATTTTGACTAATGCGCAGGTCATTAGGAAAAAAAAAAAATCACATTTTTCATGCTTAATAGTATAACTTGTTTAAATACCTTTTGAAGTAAGAGGGGTATTGAAGCATAAGGTAATTAACCTCAGAGTTTCAGTATTCTATTGTTTGGTTGACAAAGATTTTCTGCAAAGGCAGTTTATTGAGAAAGCAGCACATCAGCTCACATATGAATATAATTTTTGCAATGCAGGAAGCCTGTTTATTTATTTATAAGTGACAGCTTAGATTCTATCAGCTGTAGTACTGTCAGGCAGCAATATTGAGCTGACTCACCAACACTGGGACCAGAACATGTCCTAGCAGAAAATGCTGCCCACACAACCAATGGCCAAGACAGAAATGAGGTTAAATCCAACCCTTATGGAGTCAGATCAGGTTGTAAAATGCACCGTTTGGGTAAAGACTTCATCCAGCATCCCTGCTCTTAAAACACATCTGTAGACACTACAGTTTTCTCTTTTTTTGGCATTACAAGGATGGAGAAGAGTAAATATTTTGCTCTAGGTTTTTCTAATCTCTGAGGCTTTTACCCTCAGCAACTGGTTACCAACGTTTAACATAACAGCCAAGCACAATAATAGGACTTATCCTCGTCTACAGTGAGATAATAAGATGCCCGTTCACAGAGCATTACACAGGCAAAGAACATCCCTCGGTGCCACTTGCCCTGCTCCCTGTTCGCTGTTGGCTGCTAAGGGATGTAAATCTCAGCATCATAAACAAACAATACATGAAACTGAAGTCATTAGGTAAAGTGTTCTGTGTATTTTCAGACTGCATACACAAGCATTACAGCAGACAGCATCTTTTCCTACTTGTGGATATTACACAGATATTCTAATTCATAAGAAATAGAACTAATAAGTGGGAACTTAAGGAAGTAAACAAGTAGGTTATTAAATCTGCTTACGACAGTAGCTAATAATCCTCATATAGGTAATGCATCCAAATAGCGTCACTGCAACCGATTATAATTTGCTCTGTCATTTTTTCTATGTACACTTAGTAACATTCACTAGGCAAAATAAAAATGCATGAAGCCCTAAAATCACAGAATGAATGCTAATATGTCAGCTTTGTTGTAGTATTATAGGATATGCGAAAAATATTTATTATCTTTCATATAATGTTCAAAGGAGGTAATCTGTATAGACTCAGACTGTGGAATTATACAGGGTACGCCAGCAGTAGCTGTAGCTAGCTGTTCCATTCACAGAACAGTGTTATTTTTCCACAGATTATTTATACAGTACACAGACAAGAATTAGAAGTGATTGAAGAGGCTGCCAAACACCATACTCCGCCTTCAGGATATAGATGATACCTTTAAAATGGGTGAAAGGCTAATTAATCTTGAACTGTTCATGGATGATATATAAGATAATATGCTTTAGCCTGACAGCATTTTGGGAAGGCAGACAATTAAAAAGGGAGCCATGGATTTTTTTGAAAGACAGTACACACACAAAAATAAGACAAGAGAGTTTCATATACAGATGCATGAGAATTTGAATACCACTTGAAATACAACGTGAAACTCAATCTTCACTGCAGATATTATAGATAGCAAAAGGGCAGACTGGTTGATTTTGACAGAATCCACAGCTTCAGGCCCTTGAACAAGTATTTTACTGGAGAAAAAGGCTGCTCTGTGTGTTTTATTTTATTACCACTTTCTAGCAATAAATAATCTGCTACTTTCTAACAGATGCAGCTTTCATGGCAAATTACTACTATATTCTTCAATTTTCTCAAGGAGAACCATCAAGATATGTGCAGCTCATAATGGAACAACAGTCTTATTGTTTTATTTCATACTTGTTCAATATATGTACACACCTATCATTATTGCTCTTATTCCTTACCATGTCTAAACTTAGGTGGCAAGCTTCCTAAAACAATGACTGTATCAACACAGCAGTTGTGACCTTTTTCTGAGTGAAAGGGAATTTAAAGATCTCATGTCAAAGTAGTCCAATCTTAGAAAAAGCAGCATCTAGCCACAGAGCTCCAGCATGGAGCACAGTAAAAACTAAATTGTCTTGCTTCCCAGATGAATTTTGAAGCTTGCACGGTGCTTAATGGCTAGCTTTCTTCCTGTACCTGACCTAAGAGGTTTCAAGTGATTGACAATAATCAAACTCTTTTGTTCTACAGAAATACCAGGCAACTTTTGGAGTTACATAGGTGATATTTGTGAGCCTTTTTGTGCTTAGTTCTAGGCTATTCTCTTTTAGCTACTGAACTCTAAGAAATATATAGGACATAGCAAATTAATGATATAAGCATCTGACTTTTTCCAATTGCCCTGATAGAATGACATCACATCTGAGTATATCAAAACTTATCTGCATGAAATTTTGTTGTAACATCTTTCCTGGAATGTAGGAGAGGGCAGGCACAGATGAAGTAATTTAATCACCCAAGAACACAGGCTTGTTTAATCTACAAATACAAGGAATTCTACTCTTTCACATATTTTTTTCCACATTCCCATGGCTTTCACTGTTTTATGTTGTACATAACACAACTTTAAGCACAATCAAAAGTCAGATTGTATTTTCCTTGACGCTTGGAAGAAAAATTTTCTCTTCTGCACACAACATCAAGAACAGTGCCTACTTCCTAGTTAACCCACTGGAAATTTGAATACTTGCAACTACCCAGATGGGTGATTGCAGGTAGCAGGTGTCCCCTGTGGTTTACACATTTTTCGTATGAGTTTGTAATGTAAGCCTTCAAATTGCTTATGTTTCTGAAAGTACCTTTCCCAATGGTTAGTTTAATTATAGTTTCATTTGAAATGAAGTGTAACACTTACTTGCACACCAGAAAAAGACTTATGTTCACAAGTCTTGTTTTTTATCTCAGATTTGTGTGTTTTATTTGTTGGTTTGGGTTTTTTTCAATCCAGACTTATACTACTCTGACATCACATCTCCACTTCATATTTTCAGCTACTCAGCACGACACCGGTAGTAAGGGCACCAGACAAAAATAATCTATTTACAATTCACAAATCTCCAGAGTTTTAATACCACTCAGGTTAACATACTTCACATACAAATTATTTAACACTTCACTGTTCAAAGTATTGACAAAGAAAGAAGACACCACATACTTCTCCAGAAAATTCACCACTTCTGCATTTCTCACTTGCACGACTTTTTTTTAACCTATTTATCTAGATACTGGGTTCTATGAGAGATGCTTTTACCACAGTATTTCTGGGAACTAAAACCAGAATTAAGCAAGTGTTTGGTTCAGGAAGTGTCAGCTTAGAAAAAAATGCACAGCTGTGTTAACACCCAATGATTCAAAGAGACAAGCAATGCAACATTGCTCTTTCATTACTGCTAGCCTTAAAAAAGTCTCTATTTTTTATTTTCTCACTTTTTCAGACAAGTAGCTTATTCTAGGGATCAGAAATAACTCTAAAACTGAGATAAAGATATCAAGAGTAAACCATTTTACAAATTAAGCGTATGTAAACCTCCCATTCTTGCATCATGAGATAGTATTTCTCCAATATTATGAAGTAAAGCTGTATTTGTATTTTCTTCACTGAACCTTATTGTACAGTACAGTAAAAATATGCCTATGTTGTTACCTTTTAGTGAGTGGAAACAGATTTACTAACTTGTAGAATTAGAGAAGGATTCATTTTGGAGATCTGCCATTAACCTGATAGATATCTTTATATGAGGTCAATAAGTCACTGAACTGTTTCGAATTTAATTACTCCTGGTAAAATACCTAGCAGTTTCTGAATAGAAAAGATTACATAACTTTCTAAGTGCTGGGGTTAATTCACCCTGGGATTGAACTACAAAGAGCACATAACCCCCAATTTAATCAATGTGACCAAGTTTCTGCTGTAATAGAACTGATACCTTATAAACTCAGAAGAAAGTCTGTGTCAGTGTTAAGACAACTGAATGTTGCTTTCTGGAAATTGAAATTTGGCAAAGGTAAAATAAATTTAAAAGTTGGAGTCCAGCAAAGAAAAAAAAAGCAATTTTGTTATCAGAAAAAAACAGAAAGCTGAGAACTGGAAATTCCCTCACCGGTTATCAAACCCAGTCTCCTGCTACAACAGTGTAGGTAATTAATCTTTTTTGTTATCTAATCAAAGAAGAGCAATTAGTTTTGGGGGTTTGCTTCTCCGCTGCTTTTGTTTCAAGGATGATCTAGAATATAACTACAGTAATTATACTGTTTTACTACAATTGCCATATATGGTTACTCAGGTCCATCACTATTACTGTTATTTAAAGTTTTCTTTACCGTTTTTGTTTAAGTAGTAACTTTCTGTGTCAAACTACTTACTCTACTGAAGACACCAACAAGACTTCTAGGGAAAGCAATCCTACTCTGCTGTGGACTCAGTTTTTCTGGGTGTTGAGGAATACACCTGGTGCAGGTAGCTCAGTTTGCAAGCCACAGATTGAGATGCAGATTGAACTCTGGGTGGGAGCTGTGAACTGCAGACCTTTGGGATAATAAAGGACACGGAGATGGGTGATGTCAGCCAGTGAATGAACACTGAGACACAGAAGGAGCTGGGAACTGTGGGCCTTGTGGATAATGAAGGATGAAAAGATGGGTGCTGGAGAGTGGGACAAGAGCTGAAGACTCAGGGGAAAGAGCAGGACTTGCGTGTGAGTATAGACTGTGAGGGCGGAAAGGCCAGGGGCTCCTTTGTTGGGGATCCTCTTGGAGGTGCCAGCTCAGTCTGTTTTTGTGAAGGGTCTTCAGTCCCAGCAGTTAAAGTGTCTGGCCCTGGGCGTGTGACTGCCTGAGAGGCTCATGAATGGTCAGACTCGAAAATTTCCTTAACTAAGCTAAGGGAGAGCTATTACAGTCTTGCCCCACAAGGTATGTCCTCTGTTGTCCTGATCATCCCACATGCTCTTCTGTAAAACTATCCGTGGAAAAGTTCACTTTTTAAAAATCCATAACCTGTATTTATTTTCAAGTACAAGCACATTTAAAATAGCAAATGACTTCAAATCAGATGGGACTGCATCAGGAGTAGTTACTCTGTAGCTGTAAGGGGCTGTAGCTGTAAAAATGTTAGGGGAGAGAGGCACCTGCAGTAAAGATGAATCTGAAGTCACCAGGCTGTCATTTAATGTTCTCTTTTAAGAACAAACATATAATCTGCCATGCTTGTGGATTACGATGAAGGGGTTCATTCTTGTCAGGTTTTGTGTTTTTCTTTAACCAGATAGTTCTTCAGTTATATGCATGAAAGTGTGCTAATAGTTTTGGAATATGATTGACCATTATTTCACAATAGCACAAATACTTTCCCTATCTTTGAACTTAACCACTCTAGGAAGGCTTTTGTCTTTTTCAAAGCTGTATCACATAATTATTCCATGATTAACTGGGTCTCTGTCTTTATCACTCATTTTTAATTTATAGTAGGCTTCTTATTAGTAGTTCTTAAGTACCTGACCTTGTACTAGAACATTTCATTCCATTTCTATTAATGCTGTTTTAAGGTCACCCTGATCTTCCTATGTATTATTCTCATCTTCCTGTGAATTCACAGTGTCTCTCAGCTTTGACTGATTACCACATTTTTCTATCTGGCCCACGACATTTCCATAGTACTTTAGTTTTGCATTGTTTAGGATGATATGGACTACTGAGAAACCAGTGGGAAAGAACAGGTGGATGCAGTAAATGAAACTGGTGGGAAACACTGATTTCACCTACCACCATGATATTAGGCAGCACAAAGGGAAACAGCAGGAATGCCACTGCTGTAGATGAGCTCCAGATTCACATAATCTCATTTTCAGCACTTAAATTAAATCTATTATTATTTCTTATACTATCCTTGACTTTCAAATGAAGTAATTTTCAAACATGATTTATCCCACCATTAGAACACAACTTTCTCTTTTTAATTTAGAATCCTAATTCAAGTACAGCAACATGGTGCCCAAACTAACCTGGAATTATCCCAAAGTTTCCTGACTAGTTTCTCAATAATAGAAATCAACTTAATCCAAACTTTTCTCCACACAGTGGCACTTTAAACCACAAAAATGAAAAACCAAATTTCATATATTCGTTGACACTTTGAAATTTCTTCTATCGATGATTCTACAGATTTTTTTCTAGTGGATTTGGTCCTCTTCATTTGAAAGTGAACATCCATGAAACCAATATTAAAATAATAAAAGTACTGTGTATTAGTTGCAAGTGTGTGCATGTGTACATGACACTATGTCAAACAATACATACAAATCCCATATGTGTATTGTATATACACAACATGAACAGTGGAATTTATTTTGGTACTTTACATATTTTGGTACTTTAAAACAATAAAAAATTATGTTATTTATTTTGGCATTTATCAAGGTAATTCACACACAAATGCCATCCCTGTCACAAATTAGGACAATTCTGTCTTGGATTGGATTAAGAAATATTCTCTCAATCAGTCTTTATCAGTCCCATTTTGTCTACAATAGCCTATTTTCTCTCTTAAAAGGATAATTTCTCACTTGTTCTTTTAGTGAAATTTTTCATTAAAAATCTTGTAGGTTGCTTTGGGTCCAAATGCATGTGTGATATTTGTATAAGCAAATGTGAGCAGGTGAACAGGATGGGCTTCTTGGCACTTTTAAATTGAATTATCTTAAAAAAAATCCCCACAACTTGCATCAGTCAATACAGAGCCTTATAACCAACACAAATCCAAATGTGTTGGACAGAAAAGTGCTGTGGATCTGGTCCCATATACCTGCACAGACAACCCTGACTGCTGTTTTCAGTTCTTCAGTGGCAGAAAATAACATTTCTTCTCAGGATCCCAAGCCTTTCTGTTTCTCTAGCAGATGCTGGAGCAAAGCATCAGCCCTGTCTGTATGTCACAACTTTCTGCTATCACCCTGATGCCACATTCTGGTTCTGAAGGGGATATTCGGACTGTAGTAAAGAATAATACAGGCAGAAAATGGTTGCTTTAGTTAAACCACCCAAACAGGTACCAACAGATACAACGTGGAATATCACACCCCATATTCTGTATCTGTTCTACACTCTAGGATCATAAGTGCTTTGATAAGCTTTCTGAGACTGAGTAGTTATTAAGTAAGGGAAAGTGACATGAGGCTTAAGCACCTGAGCAGGAGCTTAGAAAAAATGCACTCTTAAAATCTGTAGGGATGTGAGAAGCCCTCACAGGGATGGAACATCAGGAGAGAACAGAAGTGTGTGTTGCAAGACAGCCAGAGAGAAGAGCAATGGGAGCTGGATATTCTTTGTATCAAAGGAGTCAGAGACAGACTGGTGGAATCTTCAGGATAAGAAATACAGCATGGTAGCTTTTATGCACAACCACAGAAAGGAGGGATTTGACTCTCTAAGAACCATTCTCCTGCTCCTTCAAACAGATATGCAGCCTGGAAGGTGGTAGGCACTTCTTATTGTGCCAGGGTCTCTGTTTCTTTATCTGCATTTGTCATATACTACTTCTTCAGTGCATCTGTTTTTTCAAGCCCAATCCAGCATTGTTCAATGCACATATATTTCTGTGTTGTGAATAAGTCTGTGTAAAGGAGATGAACAACATCCTTCAAGAAAAAGCTTAAAGGAGAATCTCATAGGCAATAGATTTGAATAAGAAATATAGCGTTTTCTTTTCATGAGAAAATGAAAGCAACCATTCTTCCCCAGAACACCCACAGAATCTGCTGAAACATTAATGAGCAAAAGGGAATACATACGAGTTCCTTTGCCTGCTTTATTGCTCTGCTTTTCCATGAATGGCAGAAGATATAAATATTATTGTTAGCCTTAGGGCTTTCTTCAAAAATGCTTGTCTGTATCAACTCATATTGTGAAAAAGTGTCAGTAGCTGTGTTAAACCACTGCAGGCTGAAACTGAAAAATGGCACAATAATTTTTCCAACCAGTACAAGCAAGATCAAAACTGTTAAGAGGGGATGACAGGTGGCATAAATGTCCCAAGGCCCTGACTCACTAGATGCATAACAGCATCCACTATAACTCTAATAAAAATAGTCCCAGTAAAAACACTATAAAAAGCAGCAACTAGCTGGTTATATCTTTGACCTCAGGGTCATTCCACCAAGAGATCATCTGGCAGCCCAGTGAGAAATGTGTGATTTCTTTTTTTTTTATTCCCACACACTAGGCTAAAAATGTCAGATATTAAAATATCAGAAAGACATTTTAAAAGACATATTTAAATTGATTGTGACAATAAAATCAATGCCAAACTACAGTCTCTTTATGGATACCCATTTTCCAAGAAACTGCAGTTTTACATGACTCCGGTTTTGTTCTACAATTTTGTTAATGTTCTGGTGTTCAGGCTTGTTGCTCGTACTTCAGTTAATTATTTTAGTTATAGTTAATAGTTAATGAAGATTTTAATGCATAATCTATGTGATGACTAATAATATTTTGTAGCAAACAGTGCAAAGTATCAGAGCTAGACTTCTAGTAAACCATATTAATACTTGTAATTTAAAAATTAAAAGGACTATACTTAGGCTTTGAAGAAAGTTATGAAAATAATTGAAATACTGATTTTTTTTTTCCCCTCTATTCTGTTGTGTGGGGGTTTTTACTTTTTTTTAATACACTTATAATCATATTTTAAAGAAACGTGTCTAACCTAACAGTTTTTATTCAATTTTAACTACTTGCAGCATCTTGAAATACATATCAAAATAGACAGATCAGTGGTAGTTAGATGTCTTCTTCTGAAAGAAATAGAATCATAGGAATTAATAGAAAAAAGAACGTCAAGTAGCAGCAATACACAGACTAGATTTAGGTGTTAGTTTTTTAGGCTGAAGGAAAACAACTTGTCTTTTCCAACACAGTAAGTAAAATGTAGTACTATTCACTGTGATAATAACCTGAAGGCCTTAGGAGGCACACAAAAAATGCAAAGTTCACACAGGAAAAAATAAGGCTAAAGCATTATTTATAGGGATGTGCTTGGGCCCTTAACCTGTAAATAAATCATACTGAGATTTTTTCATGTGAATGAAGCCCCAGATTTATTCCTCCAGAGAAAAACATGAAAGCCTGCACTGCTTTGTGAAGCAGACCTGGTACAACAGTAGCTTGAAGGCGGAACAGAGTTCATTTGAATGTTATTTAAGCATCAGCTCTGCAGTGTTTAAAGTGTTCTTACATCAGCTTGTGAAGAGCTCCAAACTGCTGCCCAGCTAAGCTTTGAGGAACAGGTACAAGCAGAGCCGCAGGGGAAGGGGCACATGCTCCCAAACCAGGCTGTGAAATCCTACTTGTTCATAACAGGAAAGTAAACTGGCAACTGATTAATGGTCGTTTTCAGATATACACAGTATACAGTAAATGTTTACCTGTTGTTTTAGAAGTAGGGCAGACTATTAACAGAGAAAGTAATCAGGTATTGGAAGTGCCTGCCCAGAGAGGTGGTAGATTCACTGTCCCTGGAGGTTTTTAAACTGAGATTGGATGTGGCACTGAGTGCCATGATCTAGTAAACAGACTGGAGTTGGACCAAGGGCTGGACTTGATGATCTAGGAGGTCCTTTCCAACTCGATCGATTCTATGATTAACCATCTCAGGAATACTACACAACTTCAGGTACTACTTACTGAGTGTGCTGGGCACAGTGATTTGGATGAAGTTATTTTGCACCATGCTACGGCTCAGGTTTACCACTAAGTTTGCTTATGCCAATGAAGGAGACCTGCTTTCAAGTCATGGCAAAGAGTTCATGCCACAGCTGCTGTGCCACGTGTGCAGCCCTGTGAGAGCAGAGGCACAGCCAAGGCAGAGCCCCTTGCTGGTGTCACCCAGCTGGCACACAGTGCCCTGCTCCACCTGTGCTGAAAAGGTAACTCTCATGCAGCACTGCTGGAGGATGCCCCACTGCTGTGTGAGCAAACCAGTGACTTCCAGTCTGCACAAACTGCATAAATCTGTGTGCTCAGCACACATGCTCTTCACTGCGGTTAAATAGGGAAATGAGTTATATTACTTAAAAACACAAGTGTTTTATAAACTCAAATACTCCAACTATTCCACATAATAATTTTGGATGGCCACATATAACTGAGTAAAAAAAACCAAACAACAACAAAAAAAACCCCAGTTCCTAGGCATTCCCCAACCTAATTATGTTTTGAAAATCCTAATATTGACTGAACAAAGCAGCAAGCCTCAGCACGCACACTAAACCATCTCTAACCCTCAGCATCAGATGGTTACTGCACTCAAGCTGAATTGACAAAAGACTTTCAGTGCCTTAAAATGGACATCTCTGTCTTGAGTTAGTGACTGCTTTGTAATCCCAAATAGCAAACTAAGGGACAAGAAATCAAAAATCAAAGCCAAAAAGGGAGATATTACTCTGTTAATTTTGGTTTGCAATCTTTGTTTAATTGCCAGTTATGCCCACTGTTTTTTCTAGCAAACAGGCAAACAGACATGAGCACTTCTGCGGAAGTCATTGCTCTTCTTTCTCCTTTCCTTTTATGGCTAAGCAATTATGAACTTAGAAGAACAGACAAGGAGAGGCAGCAAATATTCTTTCCTTAAATGAACAATCACTAGGGACTGTCAATGGGATAGTTCATGTAAGGCAAGTAGTACTTACCTCCAAAACAGTTTGCTGGTAAAAAGACTGTGTGTCACCAAGAAGCACATAGTGCCTAATATTTGAAGAAAACCAAACCATAAGATTAAAAATAGATCAGGCATACCATGTGTTTTACATGTGTAAAGATTGCTACTGTGATTTCACTAAGTGCTGAGAGAACATGCCCTACCTGCTGTGTATGATATCTGCTGATCAGGTTTCCCAAGAGCAGATGCAACTTCAGTATTTGATTTCTAAGAATTCTCTGTTTATCACAGAGACTACTGTAATTTTCTCTCTTTTGAAAGATGTGATTATTTTTCTGCTTTCTACCCTTTGATGTAATACTGCTACTTATCCTGTATCAAATGTCTGCTTGAAAAGGTAAATGCTAATGCCAAATAATTTACATAAAGGAAAAACAAAGCAATTGTTTTCTAATTGTTGGCATAGAGCAATTTGCCTTTTGAAGTAGTAAAAATAATTGGTGACAATATTGTTACAACATATTTAAATGAGTAGAGCACTGATCCTACAGGGGAGCATAATTAACACTGCAGAAATCATGCAGTGGGGGGACTCAAAAAAATTGTTGGCAAAGGACTTGAATTTTAAGTAAGTTCTATAGCTATTTTTACTGTACATATATTATGCGAAGAGTTGCCCCTCAGCTAGATGGAATAAAGAAGAGCATGAGCTACAATGATTTTTTTTCCTTAATAAATACTTTCTTTAATAGGTATTTTCATTATTATCCTTCCTGGAGAGACTTTAAAGAGCATGCTGAGAATTGCAGCCTTGCCTGTTGGTTACATGCAGTGTGGCTCAGGAATACCCCTGCTATGTGGCACTGAGTCTCTGGGTGGCCAGACCTGAAGGCGGCAAAAGAGAGGTCAGGACAGCACAGGAACTACAGCCAGAGGGGGAAATGAGCACAGAAGTGGGACCAACCAGGGAGCACCAGCCGTGATGCTGGCAGTGGGAGAAGGAACAGGCTTATGCGACAGAGGACAGTCAGAGTGGAGTCACACACATCCTGTGCTGCTGGCTGTGTTACCAGCATGTCAGGGGAGGCAGGGCGGCTAACACCGGCTGCCCACATGGGAGTGTGTTCAAGGAGAAGGAACAAAGAGGAAGATCTAATTTTTCATTTAAAAATCTAGACTTAAGTCAGGTGATGCAGTTCTTCTGTTATACTAATTACAGCTCAAATCAAAGAAGCCAAAAAGCAGAAGGACTATTACCATGATATACAGTAACACCTGGAGCCCCTGCAGACCGGTCTCTGTGGGTTTGGGAAAGTGTCCTACCAAGGCAGCAAGGAGGGATTCCCAAAGCACATGGTACACATGGTGCGTGGTAATAGAGCGCAGGCTGCTGCAGTCCCACAGACTAGTGTGGGCAAGTGGGGCAACCTAGAAGAGCACCAGGGGATATGCACACAGAGAGGCTCACAGAGCTACTGACATCAGGGTTGGCCCCACATACCACACAAAGGGGACACAGTGGGATGTTAGCATACCAGCGGGCTGCCAGGAAGTGACCAGAAGCTAATACATCACCCAGGTGGTTATGGGTTCCCCTTTTGTGAGTTAGAATGGAAAACAATTACACAAAGTTAAACTGTTTTGACACCAACTCTTTAAAGAAAATAAATGCTAATATAGTTATGTTAGCTCTTATTAATGATGGAATCAGTCCAGTGCAGGACTGACATAAATGTAAACAAGTGACCTGCACAAATTTGGACATCATGCTATGAAGTGCAGTACTGACTATGGCAGGATCTCATCCTCTGATTTTCACATTAAAGGAATGCCTCCTCATGTCTGAGTTTCTGCTGACGTAAAACTATGCCTCTTTCCATGACAATTACTCATAAGCAAACTAATGTAATGTGTGTTGGATAGATTCTGTCCAATTTCATTCTACCCTGACAACTGATACAGCTTTCCTGCGATGTAGTAATGTTTAATAATTTATAATTAATTTATAATTATTGTCTCACTTCTCTTCATTTTAAGTAATCACTATGACAAAACTGCCTAATTGAAATCAGCAATGGAATAAGACTCAAGATTCTTTGGCAGAATGTTTGGGTTAATAAGAAAAACATATTCCAAGCTGCCATACGTGGTTATTAGGGAAAGCTGGTTAATTACCGTAGAGTCATTATGACACAGGCTGAAATATAAACTGAAGTGGATTGAATCCTGTGATCATCAATATGCTCAGGAAGCCTGGTAACTAGGCTTGTCATCTATATAAATTATACTCTGTGAGATCTCTAACCAAAGCTGGCAGCACATCAGAGAGGAGATGTAAGACTGAAAGGAGAGAAAAAAAAAGAAAAAAAGGAGTAGAAATATCTCATAGCTGTCATCCCTATTTTTCCAGACAGCCATTTCTATCCCAAAATCTAGCTAAAAATCCTGGGAAGGAGAAAGCATCACAGCCACCACAATCTCACTGAAGTCAGTGAATTAGGACCCACCAGTTCACAGAGGTGCTTGTTTCACTACTACAAACACTTGGACTGCCGTAAGCATAACTATATTTGTCCTCAATTATTCATCTGCCAAACTTCAAAACTTAGCCTTGTGCTATGTAAAAAATAGAGAGGTTGTAATCTATCATGCCAATTTACAACAATGATAGTGGAAAATAGCCCAAGATAATAAAACAAAGCTAGTTCAAGTAAAGGATTTTTTTCTCTTCACTCACTGTTTGCATAAGAGCACTCCTATCAGTGAAGTGGTAGAGAAAGTGGATGGAGACACTATTAAGAAGAAATCAGGAGACAAAGTGGGTGATCATTGTTCTCAATTGGATTAAATGATCCTGTGGTATACAAAGCATTATGGAAAGAAAGGGGAGACAGTATTAAACCCTGAGCTAAACATTCAGAGAATATTTCTACAATCATGTAGAATGGGCTAGGAAACATTACTTTTTCATTTGAGGACTAGAGAGTTATTTGAAATGAACCAAGACTACCTTCCTTTGTTCTTACCTTTATTAGTTCAGGGTTTAGCAAGTGATTCTTGCTCAGTTTGTGCAGAGGATGTTGAACATAACTCAGGTATGTGAGCTGCCCTAAAGTCAATGAAAATAATCACAACTCACATGTTTACTGCAAAACATACGCTTAAATTTAGCTGTGTACTAAACCACTTTGATGGATTTTACGAGCTACAATGAGTGTGAGCTTATGCAAACAAAACATAATCCTGTAGCACCTACTTACAAAGAGCTTTTAATGAAAACTATGACAAGTCAGATTTAAAGTAGAAGCAGAGTATCTCTATTTTTTAATTATTCTCTTAAAAAAGTCATCTTAAAGACACATTACAGTATTAAATGAGCACGCACTGCACACAAGAGAAATTTGTGTTCACATAAAGCTTTCCCCTTCTATTCATTTACTTGTTACATACCACATGTTAAACTTGAAAGCTATCACATAGCCTCAGACCAAAGAGGTGCTTTTTCAGACTAATTTGTCTGATTATCTATTCTTCCTTAACCATCTGGACAGCCTATTCCTTCCCTCAGGCCTCATACTACTCCTTACAGCTCACAGTCACTATTGCTGAGGTTATCAGAGTATCATCCAGAGATAAGAAAAAGTACTTTTAGAGATGTTGAGCAATCCTCCTTCCTGCAAGCATTCAATTTTTATGTCAGAGCACAGCAGCACCTTTTCCTTCCCTCCATTCCCACTCAAATTAGGCAAAGTAGCTGGAACAGAACCTGAGACTCCCTCACATTCCACTGCTAGAGAAGTGCCCTGTCAGTTTGGTGTGTGTGGGACACTCCTCTTCTCAGCCTGATTAGGGTTTCATTGAGATTGATGTACTCCTACAACTCATCCTTTTCTGACAAAAAAAAAATAAGCCACATCACTGGAAAAACCATACGTTTGCTCTGTCGCCCTTTAAGATGCGGACAAACCAGCTTGCCTGAAGTGAGAGGCTTTTACAGTTACCCACTAGCTTGCAGTGGGAAAACAGCATTGCTGGCACATTTATTGAGTGGTTTAAACCTATTTCTGTCTTTAAATTAGAACTGCAGATAAGCATAATGTTTCACAATTGCTTGGGAGAGTAGTATGGGAATTAGAGGCTTAATGTCATTACTGCACTGAGTGCCTTTCTCTGCCCCATTTGCAAATGCAGATATATATAGAAGCTTTTGTCAGTTTATGAGGAGACTGATTCTGAAGAACTTCATCATGTACTGAATTCAGTTGCCTCTGGAGCTGTTTTAATGTCAGCATCAGATGCTTTTCAAAACTTAATAGATTTAATATGGTCTCCCCTTCCCTGACCAACTTGCATCTTAGAAATTTCATGCAATTAAATTTCATCTAACTTCTTGCACTTCAATGATGATGAGTTATGAACTGCAGATTCTAAAGTCATGGATTTAAAAAAAAAAAAAAAGAAAAAGCCTTCAGACATCAATATGTGAATGACTATACATCTTAGTTCCATCACTCTTTTCCTGGTGGCAACAGAATCTTCAGAGAAAAATTGCTAGTAGATAATAAATGTGATGTCTGGTGATCCTACAACAACACTACATTATGATACCAAGCTCAATTAAGGTCACCTTGATATAAAATTGATATTATGGGAAGGGATGAAGAAAGAAAAGTAAGAGGAACACTGAATGATGCATAAATCTGGGGAATAGAGTTATGCAGATGGGCCAATGATACTAGGCTTCTTCTCTTTAAAGATGGAGAGACAAGAAAAATAGGATATGGAAAACTATGAAGACAACACAAAATGTACCTAGCTCACACAAAGAGACTGAGATGTTCATTTAATAAATCTCTGTCTTGAAGTTACTCAGTAATAAGGTGCACAGACTGAAGTCATGACAAAAAGGCAGCACTATACTATTACAGATAAACTGTAGTTTAATAACCTGGATACACACTCTAAATCTTTGATTTGAGAATGTCACTAAGAAACAGCAAAATAAAAACCAAATCCGATAAGGATTGCCTTGACAACCATCAAAAACTCCGTGCTAATCATGCAGCTAATGAATAATGAAGTTAATCAGAAGATAAGTTTGGAAAAACCTATTGTTGTAGAAGTTGATAACTATAAACAAATACAATGAACCAAAATTAAATGAAGCCAGTAATTTAGTTTAATCACTAATTCCTTATCAAGACACAGCCCAGTGCAGCTAATGACAGTAGGACAGCATGAAATCCAAAACACATTGCTGCTCCATCTGAAACACTCAGCTCTACTAACCCAGCCAGCGCTGGGGCTGTTACCTGGAGGACAAGGGGAGCTAAGGCTGGGAGAACTGCTGCTCTGACACCATGGCTGCACATGTATAAGCACTGCCTGAGCAGCGCCTGCAGCTTCAACAAAGTGAAAGAAAGGAGAGCGAAGCTGCCTGGAAAAGGCAATCCTACGGGAGAAGCTGACATTGCAGGGAGCTCCCTGGAAAACCTCTGCCTCATTTTCCTCCTCTGCAAAATGAGTCTCATATCCTTTTTGCACCATTCTGAGTCATCCCTTGTGCTAACTCAGAGTTGTTTACCACTTAGGGGAATAGAAAAAAAAAAAAAAGATTTTTTTTTTTTTTTTAATGTTCACTGTCTATTAAGTAATGACTGTCAAGTTATAAAAAGTCAGAACAGAAAAGCATATACACAAAAGCTTCACATCCTGGAATTTCCTGTTTCCCCTAAAATTAATCTTTATGTTGTATTTCCAGCATTTACTTGATCAGGATCATATGGGATAACTGCAGCTGCAATTTCATAGTGTCATAATTTAAATGAATGAAAATTGACACATTAAAATATACATCTCCATCTGAATTCATAATCTATACAATTAGGGAAACATTTTGATTTGGAAACAACATGGTACATAAGTTTGTCCACAGTTTGGAGTATTATTGTCTTATAGACTCTATAGAACTTCAAGGAGATGTCTCATTTCTTGGTTTTTTTTTTTAACTTTTTCCCCCTTCTTCTTCTGTTTCCAGGGCATAGTGTGGCATGGTATGCTTTCTTGATGATGTCAAGTTTATTTAAGATTTTTAAGATTCATTGTAAACAGGTTAAATTTTGTGTTCAGTGAAGGCACTCCAAAGTGCTTATTGTCTGTGCTACAAGAGTGGCTAATTGTTCCTAGGCTGGGATTATTTCTGTGGTCCATGTAAACTCAAATAAAAAACCCAGAACATAAAAGAAGACAGAAAAAGGCTTATGTTTTTTTATTCCATCAAATAGTTAACAGAGTACTGTTAATCTGGCAGAGAGTTTATGAAGCATTTTATACCAGGATGGTTCCTTTGAGATAACAGTTCTCACTGCAGGTTCAGTCTTTGGTGTTAAAAACCCCATCACCTTATTATAAATAACAAAATGGAATAAGAATAGCCTAACGCGTGTATATAAACCTGATTATACATGACAGTAGATGATGAACAGTGCAGAATGGATTATATTCTGCCATACTGGCAACATGGTTCAGCCAATTTTCATTTTAAAAGTTTCAGCATGATGAATAAAAAACCTGAGGATGACAGTATCTGTAGTCCTGTTATAAGTTCTCCAAGCAAGGATCTAACACAATGTCATTCTTTTTAAAATTTAATCCCTAAGAAAGATTTTTCCTTGCTGCAGCCTAGGGCAGTTTGGGAGTGTTGTTTCTTCCCTACCTCTGTCTCAGCAGACTGGTAAGCAAGCAGCTGAGTATGGCTGCAGGAGATGCCTGTGTCCAGTCCACAAGCACACCTATGCAATACGTATCCTGGTAGATTTAGGCAAGCTGCCAAGTTTAAATACCTGTATAAGGGCTTCTCTGTAATCCACTCTTGTCAGCAACTAACAAACTGTGAATAAGTTTGAGTCATAATTGAGAAAAAAATTTATTTCATGTGATTTACTCTATGTTAATATAATTCTGTTTAAACTGCTCTCAGATAATGTCTCACAGCCTTAGGGATTTGTCCTTTTAGAGCCTGTGTTAGATTTTTCACCTGTGAGTTCCCCAAAAGAGAAGAAAGAGATGTTTCACTTCTCCTTGCAAAGTACCTCCCAGATTTCAGGTGTGGCTGGCTGGAATACATAGCATGACATCTTATAGAGGAGCTGCATTATGTTCTCACATGTAAATTTTACTTTTTTGTCCTTTTTCCTTTTGTTTCTTCCTAAAATGCAAAGTAAGAGTTGTTTATATGAGAAATGCCTTGTTTCTATTTTAGTAGGTCAGACAAGAATAGTAATGCTACTATCTTATGCTTCTACTTTTCTACCATTTGAAAATTTCAGGTTCTCTATTTACAGACCTTTGCCCCTCAGAATCTCATAGTGATTTATTATATACAGCCACGCAACTCCCTGTGAGATAGGGAAGCATTACAATTATTTTATAAATACAAAGTTGTATCAAAGAGCGATTATGGGCTAAAACTATGCAAGTGCCTAGGTATCCTTCACAGTGCATTGAAAAGGTTTTTTAAGTGGGATACACAAAAAACCAAGACATAGTATTATATTTTCTGCCAATAATCAGGACAAAGTGTTAAGGACATTATGCCCTATGGATTGGTTCTCTAATACACACAGTCCATTTTAGAAAACTCATGCCTTCAAAATTTCGTATTAACATTGTAGAGATTTGTTGGAGGAAAGAAGAGAAATTAGCTGTGGAAAGCAGCACAGATCTGTGCTAAGAACTGTTTGCTGTGTTTGTATGGACTCTTGCTATGNTTTCTTTCCCTCCCCCACCTTTCCCCTCAGGGCCGCAGAGATTCTCTTGCCATTGAAAAATTTCAAGGTTGTGCTATCTGGGGAAATATGCTTTAATTTCTTATGGCCTTCCATCTAAAAACAGAGGAGAAAAGAGCTGAAACCACAGTTCTAAGATAACACATCAGAAGAAAACTGTTGTACACAAAACATGGTGGCAGGCTGGGAGTAAAAGATGCTACCATTGCAAGTCTGTCTTCCTAGATGTCACATGAATGCTATTGCGTGGAGCCTTCCAGGGAAATTAGGTGTAAGATGGTCTACCTTCAAGATCCTAGCTAGAATCAAAGCCACAGTAGTCCAGACCAGATTTTCAGAAAGGAAACATACAAACCAGTCACTTTACCTGTGATCTCTCATCCCTAAACCTTAAGGGAGACATACAAAACATCTTCAAAGATAACTCTTTCCAATGTCGTTTATAAGTCTTGGATATCAAATATCAGGAATCTCAAATAGATGCTGGTTTTTTGACAAATAATAATCTCTCTCCACAATAACCTCTTGATATTTCTAAGCCTGGAGATGAAATCACCTGCCTTGCAATGAAAAGATCATCACCATAAAACATTTGTCCCTTGTCATATTCCATCTGTACCGTAGACAATAGACCTGATCTCTCAACCATGCTAATTGACAGGTATCTAATGATTTGCATCTATCTCAGTCCGTGTACAGCTTTGCAGTTTGCTTCTATTTCATATTGGAAGAAAGACACATGTGCACAGAACCTTTTTGCTGTTTCAAACTTCTACCAAGACTACAACAACACTTTTGCAGAGACCTTTTTATCTAACCTTGTCAAATGCAGGCCATATTAAATTAACATCTAACAAGGACAGAGTTGAAAAGACAACCACCTTTACCTTTTACTATAGACAGTTTCTTATCCATTTTGGGATGAGTTTGAGGCTAGCAGTGAGTGGGAGCGCATAAAAAGAGTATTCTAGGAACCCTTACTACATGAGATGTCTACCATATGGTTCTTCTTATTGTGTGAAGTGTGAGTGAATGATTCAGGCTTTCTCTGCCAATTCTCTGTTAGCAAGTCTATGTCAAGTCACAAAAAAATCCCTGTAAAGTTAAGAACTCAATTTAAGTCTCCCCAATTAGTACTTTAACTACCATGCCTTCCCTTCTCTTTAATGATATAATTAAATAATTAAAGTGATTAATTCAACCATATTTTTTAATTAAGATATTACAATTTTTGGGGGGACATTTATTAGGAAGATCATAGGATTAATTAAATTTGCTTACTTTATATGTACACTTGATAAAAGGGGTTTATTTTAATTTCTTGTTATGGTTCTTTTTAAAGTGGACAATATTTACATAACTTTAAATTTTGTATTCTAAAAACTTTCAGAAAATTATGATTTTGAAAAGACCATGTCAGTGAATTTTGCAAGTACTATTAAGACAGGTCATATCATAAAAAAATCTGGTAACTCTATCGACTCCACAGTTCAACTCTTGTTGCAGTGACGTTTTAGATGCTGGACTGGTAAAACACTTGACTTCTCCAAATTTCAAATACTGGTTTTCTCATTCCATTTCCAGATGATTAAAAATTGGCAGGATGCTCCAGATGGTTTTGTTACCAATCAGAGGCATCTGGACAGGCTGGAGTAAAGGGCTGACAGGAACTTCCTGTAGTTAAAGAGAAATAAAAATTCCTGCACCTGAAGGATAACCCCACACACCAGTATGTGTTGAAAGCTGACCAGCTGGAAATCACCTAGACAGAAAAGCCCCTGAGGTCAGGACCATTTAAACATTAGAAAAAATGTTTTACTTTGTGGGTGATCAAACACTGGAACAGGCTGGCCAGAGAGGTGGGGAGTCTCCATCCTTGTAGATATTCAAAACATAACTGAGCAACCTCCTCCTGATAACCTTGCTCTGAGCAAGTGGGTTGGAATAGACAAGCTCCAGAAGCTGCTTCCAGGCTCATCTGTTATGTGGTACACAGTTTGGAATCTCAGCAGGAACTATGTTTGAGGCTTTACTCAAGTTCTGAATTCTGTCAAAATGACATGCAGATTCTCATTCTTCTGGACATTGCATGCATGCTCAGGTGAGCAAAGACCCAAATTAAATGATAAATCATTCAGCCACCTTAAAATTACAGGAAAAGGAGTTACCCAGATCAGAAGGTAAAGCAAGTTGTAGTTAAACATAAAATCTCAAAACTCAGAGATGAGTTCTTTACCATAGAATTTAATCGTATGAACAGATAGCATGCGAGGCATATTTACGAAGTATTTGTTCTTTTTGTCCATTTCTCCTTCAGAAAATTTGGCTAAATTCACTATATTTTTACTGCTGTAGATCTACATTTCCTGTATTGGGCTGTGTGGCCTGGTTTGGGGGGGCTACAGGGATGGCTTCTGCAAGAAGTTGCCAGAAGCTTCCTCCATGTCCAACAGAGCCAATGCCAGTTGGCTACAAGACGGACCTGCCACTGGACAAGGCTGGGCCAATCAGAAATGGTGATAGTGCCCTGCGATAATATATTTAAGATGGAAAAAAAGTTATTGCCTAGATGTTCTCACTCCGCTCTACTCTGGAATAACTCCAAGGTCAGAGGAGAAGGAGAGAGGGAGGAGATGTTCCAGGCACCAGAGCAGAGATTGCCCTACAGCCCACGGATAACTCTGGGGGAGCAGAGATCTGTTTCTGACCCATGGACAAACCCTACACAAGAGCAAGGGGATGCCTGAAGGAGGCTGTGACCCATGGGAAGCCCATGCTGGAGCAGGCTCCTGGCAGGACCTGCAGCCTTGTGGAGAGAGGAGCCCATGATGGAGCAGAAGTGCTGGCAGGGCTAGTGACACTGTGGGGGACTCAAACTGGAGCAGCCTGTTCCTGAGGGACTAGACTCTGTGGAAGGGACTCATGCCAGAGCAGTTTGTGAAGAACAAACTAGCTCACTGGAAGGAAAAGACTCATGTTGGAAAAGTTTAGAGAGGACTGTCTTCCACAGGAGGGACTCCACACTGGAGTAGAGGAAGAGTGTGAGGAGTCCTCCCCTTGAGGAGGAAGGAGCATCAGAAGCAACCTGTGATGAACTGACCAGAGCTCCCATTCCCCATCCCCCTGTACCATGGTGGGGAGGAGGTGGAGAATTCAGGAACAACTTAAAGTCTGAGAAAAGGGTAGAGGGAAGGTATTTTTAAGATCCAGGGTTTTTTCTCATTATCCTACTCCCCAAATCAAGTCTGGTTTGCCTGTGAGGATAACTGGGGAGTAATCTCTCCCTGTCCTTATCTCAACCCATGACACCTCTTTTATCCATAACTGATCAAGGTCTGTATCTGACATGCTCAAGTGTTGGTGCAATGCTGCAGTTCAAACACTGAACTATTTTATAAATTCACATTCTTATTACCATCATCCTTTCAAAAGACCAGCCTTTGGGAATGATCTAGCAGTTAAACCAGTACTCACCAGTCACTACCTTTTCATGCTTTCTGGGCAGAGCAACTCTTTACTCAAATTGCCGCTTCTGAAGCAGGAGGTTAAACACAAAAAGGAGTCAAGGGCTTTGAACTTTTCTGCTCAGTTTCTAATGGTCATTAGGTCCTTGTAAGCTGAAGAGGAGAAAATCCATATTCTCGAGGTTTAAAGTGAAGGGAGGTTTTCTTGATCTGAACTGGGAAATAGGGGCTGCATGTGCTCAGTGGTGCATACTAAAAATCATCAGACATTCAACAGCCAGCAAAGTTTCAGGCAGCTCATCATACTTCAAGTAAGAAATAAAAGCTTAATTGTTGAGTACTTACTACTCATTTCAATAAGCATAACAAGCTTATACACTCATTAAGATGTGCCTTCGTAACTGTTGAGCTTCACCCCTTCTCAAATTTTTTATTAACAAAGCACTGCAATGAAACTTCTCCAAGGCTACCTCAGCTGTCTGCCATGTCCCTTGACCATGGTATTTTGACAGAGCACAATGGGAAGGAGAAGTACATGCTTGCAGCAGTTACTGATGTCCCTGACTCTCAAAAGAGCACAAATCCTTTGCTTCAGTGCTCCCAGGGAGCTGCTCTCAGCTGGTCACAGGCCAGCCTAGGATAGGAAGCCTCATAGATGAAGAGCATATTTCATCAGAAATAGAATGTATTGCTTTGCAGAACAGGCTCATAAGTATATCCTAACGCAGAAGAATATGTGTAAAGAAACTCCTAATACTTTACAACTCAGAGCACTGCTTTCTTTGATTTTTTTTGCCCCCTCAAAACCCATTTGAGAAGTGAGGAAAGTGACTAAGAGCTACTTAGCATGAGGTTGGGTGAATAGCAACACAGTGCATATCACACAAGGCATTTCTCTCAGAATTACAGTAACTTTGAGTCAGGAGAGAAACATATCTGGTTATGGAGTAAATCTCTGTAGAATCAACAGGAGTAAAAAGAATATAAGCCTCACTCTCCTGGGCAAATTTACTCCTACTCATTATATTGGTTTTAAGCTGAAATGTGTTTAGTTGAGAGTATGAGAACGGAATTGGACTGCCGGTTCACTTTAACAGCACAGCTTCTTCACTAGCTACAAGCACATAAAGTAAGGCGCCTTCTACAATGTCATCAATTAAATGCATATCATTCCCTACTTGTCCCTACTTAATTAAACATATTTTTCATATAATTCCCAGAGCTCTGTTCATTTCTAAACACAGAAATACTTATTCGGTCTCCAAGAAACTGGCCTTGATGCTATTAATTTGCAGGACATAAACAACAGACCATATAAGAATGTTAATCAAACACTTCAGCAACGAATTTTAGTTTTTGAGCTTCCATCAGCATGGGGAAAACCAAAAAAAAACCAAACCAAAACCAGCAACTGTATTCTAAGTAATTTTTAAAAACAAGATATTGTATCTAATTTTACATATTCCTATGAAGGAAAGTGAGTCAAACCCTTCTGAGAATATTATTGGCTTGTGACTGATATATCTGAAAGATTTTATTTACTGTTTGGTTTACATCTGTGATATGAATATTTGTAGTCTACAGTAGAGATATAAAGCTATATCACTCACCACTCTTTAGTTGTGTGAGTGAACACAACTACATGAACTACTTAGTTTAAGGTAATTTTAGAAATAATATTTGATAACAACTTGGAGATAGAATAAGAAAGATAGTAAATTAGCATATACAAGTCTGCACAAGCTGCTACATAAGCAGCTTAAATCTACTTAGTTTTACTTATGTGACTAGGAAGTTAGACAACAGGGAAAAGTCAGAGATGCTAGAGACAGTCTGATTGAGAGAGTCTGTGAGACAGAGACCTTTCTACAGGCAAAAATCAGGTAAATGAGACTGCTCGCAAAGTAGCCTTAAGTCTACAATGTAGCCTTAAGTCCAAGATCATTTGGATTAAAATGCTAACATATGTGATTACCTCATATAGATTAAGATAATTTTATCATTATAAAAGACAGGATTCAGCAGCAGAATGCTGATCTCAGGTGCTGAGTGTGAATCCATGCAAGGGTTTCTGTTCTCAGTCTCAAAAAGCTCCTTTAAACACCAATTAAATACAGATTTTTCTATCCTAAAAAGGTGACTATTTCTTTCTAATTTTCAAAATAATCTTAACTATTGTATTTTAAAAATATTATTTATTTTTTCATTATTACTTATAGGTGCACCAACTGCATATATTATATATTCATGCATCATATAGATTTTTTCGTGTCATATCTGAATTGCTTTTCTTCAATTACTCATGTTATAGACTGTTAAACTTTTCAAGTAAAATTATTTCTTACTCGTTGTGAAAATTTGGTCAGTTTAGATTCATTTTCCTGACTGTCCCTCTAAATCTATTGTCTAGTAATCTACAAACTACAGCTACAGATATGTGGCCCTATATTAATAAATTTTATTTATAGATTCAGTTCTATTTGTAATATATACCCTAAATCACTCAAAACTAGATCTAGGAACGGAAAGCACCTTGACTCACTGCCTTCATCAATGGCTCTGATTCTGTAAATCTTCAGTTTTTAGAGGTCAGAATAAAATAGATTTTTCTCTAAACAGTGTTTAGAAACCCCTATCCACTCAACCTAATCACTTATCTTCCTTTCAAATGTCAACCCTCACTTCATGCTGACACATGGAACACAGAAATTTCCCGAAGAAAATAATATAGTTATTAAAAATACAGCTCCTGGAACTAATCTCATTCCCCAGGCCAGAGTGGTGGATGGGGGAGAAAATAAAATTTAAAAGTCCTATGGCAGATTTTAGCAGAAAAGTTTAAAATTTTATAAAGTTATTAGATGCTGAAAATGTACTGAGATAAAATGAAATAACAGAATCAATTGTCTTTGAGATAATAATAGACATTGAAATAATATCAGATCTCTTTTTAATCATGTTTCCCTGCACTCACCCCCTCAGCTAGTGAGTGCCCTTGTAAGTCACTGTGGAAAAAATTCCAAGCAGCAGATTTCATTAATTAAGGTTACATCACAGCACCACCCGTCACAAGAGCATTATGCTCTTTTGTTTGTAGAACACCTTATCTTCATGAAAGCACTGGCTGGAAAAAGTGCCTTGAGAGTGTGCAGGACAGAGTTACTAATTCCAGAAATAAGAGCATGCTAGAAACTAGATAGCATAGGTGTCAGGTAACTTGTAGTTATAGAGAGACTTGAAATAAGGTTTCAGTTGTGTAAGAGGTTGGCGCATACAAATTTGATAACAGAGATTCATAGATTTTAGGGCTGGAAAGGACTATTTGTTCGCTATTGTTTAGCTGGACCTGGTGAGTATCAGTTCTCCCTGCAGCAGAATCTGTAATTTGTGCCTAACTAGAGTACATCTTCCAGAAAGGCATTCTGTCTTGATCTTGGGACATCAAGAGATAGAAAAATCATGATTTTCCAAGAAAGCTTGTACCAAAGGTTAATAATCCCCAGAGTTTAAGAAAAAAAAAAAAAAAAAGGTGGTGCATATCACCAATCTAAATTTGTCTATCTTCCAGCCATGAGTTTACAACTCCTTTGCCAAGTATGTTAAAAGCTTCTTAGTCTATAATAATATTCCTGAAGATTCTTACTCACAATAATCAAACTTTTTAGAATATAATGAATCAAACATAAAACCCCACTTTGCAGATCCAAATGACTATGTCTTTTACTCTAAGATAACTTTTTGATTTCTGATTGCATTATTATGATCCTTTGAAACTGTGCACACTAGAACTGTATGTAATATCCTGGTCATGTGACCATAAATAAACCCATACCTATTTGCAAAATAATGTCTTATCCTACAAACTGTGTTTACACATCAACTCTTTTTGCTATCAGGTCACCCAGAGAACTCTAATGCAGCTGCATGGCCACACTTCATACTTCTCTGGCAGATATTACTTTGGACTATATTCAGCCTGGTCTCTCAGAGTGAATGTTTCACAATGGGATGTTTCAGAACGCACGTTCCTCATCTGAACTAAAGTTTTAACACAGACACTTTATGAAACCTACGCGTTTTGAAAGTTACTGCTTTCATGGGCAGAGTCTCTAAACCTGTAGGCTGAATTTCTTGTCCCTAAATATATGACCAATATTTGGTTCCAGTAAAATACCCAGTCACAAATTCACATTAACCATCTGCTTCTTTTAATGATTGTTTCTGCCATTTTTGTGTCTTTTATAAGTCTTATCAGTAATCACTTTATAATTATTTTTTTTTATTATTGCTGTGTAGTATCAAGCCTAATACTAACTTTTGTCAGATCCTGACTTGAAATATTCCCAAGAAAGGAGGACATATTACATCTTGTACTTCAATTGCAATGTATTTTAGGCTTAGTGACCGTTCATTAGAAGGGTGCTGCAGCTTGCTCAATCTGCCTGCCTCCAGCCAGCCAGCTGCTGGAACAGCCTTGAGGGATCTCACATAAGACCAGCCTGTTAGGATAGAGAAGTGGTGGCAGGATCATCAGGGAGTTAATTATGATCATCTCAATGTAAGGAAATCCCTAGTTGCCTCAAGATAGAACCATTATATTTCAGCTGGCAATGGACTCAGAGGGATTTTTCCCCGAGGAGAAATGGCAGACCCCTCCTTTGGCCATTTTCCTGTGGGCTGCCCACATTACAGGGCAGGGAGAAAGAGTGACAGAAGGACCCACATTGATGAGAAACAGAGATTCTGAAATAAAAGATTGCAATTCTTAAAACTCAGTAAGGATAGAAGTTACCATCCTGTCTTAACATTTGCACTATGATGGAGGTTTAAAGGAATAGATAATTTATTCAAATGAACATATATAACTTTTCTTTCTAAGAATGAAAGAATGGTTAATTTGTGTTCACACCTTATGAAATAACCAGATTTCTACCAGCGACTTCAAGCCCTTTGAAAAATAAAGGTAGGAGTGTCATGTTCAAATTAATTCTACATATGTTTATGGGTTTGACCCTAACCTGTGAATACCAGGTGTAGGGTGTACTTCCCATCAGCTGTGTAGTCAGTTAAGTACTCCATTCCTCCCGAAGACAACCCACCTGCCTTTCCACTCAGAATCAAAGGCTTTTATGTCCTGCAGCCCATCTGCCAGGCTCTGCTCGCAGTAACAGAGGGCTGTGATCAGCCATGAGAGGAGGACAATTGAAAGGGACACCAGGCAGGACCAAATGAGTGCAGACTGCTGCTCAGTAAAGGCATCTGTGAGAAGACAGCAGCAGCAAGATAAAGCAGTGGCAGCCAAAATAGAAGATCAAAGGAAGGAGTTGCAGGAATGTCAGTGGTACCAGAATGCTTTTCTACATCAGAAGCAGTCAGGCATCTTTCCTAAAAAGAGCAAGATACAGCATAGCCTCAAACCCAAAGAAATTCTGGGCTCATTGGGTTCCTTCCTGTACTTTTCCAACATACAGAAGATATTAATTGATTTTACATATTCTCCATTTCTCAGAACTATACTGTTGTGTTTTATGTGGCCATCTTGCCAAGATATAGTCCTCATCAAAAAGGCATTTTTAAGGAAATGGCATTTAGGAAAGACAGAAAATAATTTATACTGACACACAGTAGTGGGAGTTTAAAAGCACTGGGGAAAAAAAAAAAGCAGTACCTTCTAAAACTGCCCTTCACCTTATCAACTGGCAAGGAAAAAATCTGAAGCTCACATCAGTCTCTCCCACTGCCTATGTAGGGAGGAAAAGTAAGGGTTGCACTTAGTGAAGTAGCATGCACATTATGGCTCAAGACTAAGACTATATTGTAAAATAGAAGTTCTTAATTAATTTTTGTTATTATTTGGTTGTTACCTGACCCTTGTGACAATGGATTATAAAAATATTTTTATCAAATTCTCCAGCCGAGGTGGGCTATACAAATCAGCTATCCTAGTAAGGACTCAGATTTGTTCCCCAAAATAAAGACATTAGTTATGGTCATATTTGTCCATAACTCCATTTTCTTTAAAATTAAATTTAGTTCAATTGTTTACAAATGTACTCAGAAAGGAGACAGGAGTATTTCCAAAAAAAAAGTATACAAAAATAGCACATGTAGTTCTTGTTTGCCTCCCAGTTTAACAGGGAATGTGTATCTGAAACATTGTTCTTTTTTCCTCCCTCCTCTCTGATAGCTTTGTTTTACATCTTCATGGTGCCTATAGCTTGTAAATTATTGCTTTCTTTTATTTAAAATAATAATGTTTGTTTATCAGGTAAAAGCAGATGCTAAAACTAGATTCTCTAATTATCACATAAAATGGATCCATACATATTTATGACTTTATCAGGTAATAACAGGTACTGAATATTTATCCCTCCAGTCACAATGGCTACACATTACAAATTTATGACTGCAGAGTATCTACTGTGCAGCCATATTCCAGCAGGCTCAAATGGACAAATCTCACTTATCTCTCCTGGGGCTGTGATGTTTCCTGGATTTGTTTTGTTTTGCACAACCTTCAGCTTGTGCAACCACAACTGATCATGCCATTGTGATGCCCTCAAAAAAATACATATGCATTAATGCCCACCAAATTTCAGACTTTGCTACCAAGGACCTGTGTGTGTCAGGATGTTAATAAATACATAAATTAAAACTATTAAACAGACAAGTGATGCTTCTAAATCAAATGAAGACATTTTTCAAGTGACCTTGGGATAGAGCACTTGAAGCATCTCATAAATTTTCCATGATGATGACCTAAGAAGAAGTCTCTATAGCACACTATGAAATCAAAAGCTTTCTGTCCCTGGATAAATACAGGATTATTTATGTTTCAGTGAATACAAAAATAGTTTTTCCCCTCCTTATTGAAAGGAGAAGCTTCACAATATGAAACTATGTAAATGCCTAAGCCAACCTGATCACTTCATAAAGAACTGAAAGTATGGTATGCACATTCTCACTGTATCATAATCACAGAGCACAGCACGTTTATAATACAGAACAGCTGAAGTTCCTATTACCATGTTCTTATACAGGACACTGCCCTTGCTAGCACACAGCATGTATGAGGTTACTGAAAAATCTGAAAACAAAATGCCAAGTTAGAAAATTGGTTAAGCAGGAGGCTGATGGAGCAAAGTAGATAGAAAGTATTAAGGTAAAGTATCTGACATTGCCTTCCTGCCTTCAGCATCTCCATAGTCTCACTGCTTCTCAATCCAAACCAAGGGCAAGGGTCTGCCCATTTCAGACCTGTATCACAGTTGGATAAATTGTTCTGAGTATAGTGACTCTAATAAGGCCCAGTTTCCCATAGCTTTGTGCCCCTTGATCCTTTATTTCTCACCTTCAGCTTCCTTTTTCCCACACTCTACCTCCATGTGTCACTCCAGAGAGGAAGAATCAGCACATTCTGCAGCTGAGAGCTGTAAAACCACTCAGTGAGTAGCCGACACATGTGTGCTGATTAGCCAGCTGGCTACCACCAAACAACATTCAACAGCCAAACTCTGCTACATGCCTGCCTTTTGTGGCAATGCCTCCCTTTCCATTTGCTACCAGGAGCTTCCAAAGCATTATTCAGGCTGAAACTCTCTTGTAGATGAAGTTTTCTGTGTTTCTGCTTCCGTGTTGCACCTGCACAGCTCCACCTAAAGGTACAGGAGAACTTTGGGCTTCCCTAAAAAATTTCATACAAAACAAATGGAGAAAAGTCCCACAATTATTAGACTGTTCACCCACAACTTTAATGTGTTCTTCTGACTGAAGAGTCTCAAGTCTGTAAATATGGAAAATATCATACCCCTTACTTCAAAAAATGTTGTATAAATTTGGTGGTGGTAGTGGTGGTTTTAGGGTTGCTTTTTTTNTTTGGTGGGGGTGTGGTGTGTTTTGGGGTTTTTTTTTTTTTTTTTTTTTTTTGGTGAAAGGACAGTCTGGTAACAGAAACAGTAAGAAATTCCCATTTCTGTCTTCAAAGCATAGTTTGAACAAGCCTGATAAATCAGGAAATACATTTAATTCACAGAACTATGAAACAATAAACTGATCATTAAATCAGTGCCAGGTATACTTGTAAGCCAGGAGGCTTTGGAAGTATAAAATATGAGCAAATAATTAAAGACTGATGTTAGCATGGAGTATTTGTTTCCTTTTCCTAATGGAAACATTTTCCACATTGTTCCAGCAAAGGCTGGCAATATTTGAAAACAGGCAAGCAAAACTGGCAGGCAATAAATAGCCCCAGCCAACAGAGAGAAACAAAGGGAAATGGTTAACACTTGCAGCCACTTTCAGAATTGTTTTAATGCGTTCTTTTTCACTTGACACTATGGACCATGAGTTGTCTTTCCCATTGCAAAGAAAAGGTGAATCATACTGAAAGTGAAAAGCTCATTCACAATCAAAGATGAAAAACAGTTTTCTATCCCTACATTTGATTGCTAAAAAGAAAGCCCTCAATTAATTAAATAGATATAAAAGCTTCCACAAAAATGTGTTGGGGTTTGGTTTTGTTTTGTTTGTTTTTTTTTTGTTTGTTTGTTTTGTTTTTTTTTTTTTTTTTTTTGTTTTTTTGTTTGTTTTTTTTTTTTGTTTGTTTGGTGGGGTTTTTGTCTGTTTGTGGGGGTTTCTTGTTTTTGTTTTTTTTGTTTTGTTTTGTTTTTGTTGGGTTTTTTTGTTTGTTTGTTTTTTTCTTTAGGGTATTCATTGCTCTAAAACACAGCTTTTCCTTTTTTTTTTTTTCCTTTGGAAAGCGTACAAAAAGTAAAAGTTAAATCAACTTTAAGGTGCCTAGGAATACCTAGAAATATGCTCAAAATACAACCATACAGCCAGTCATTTATCTATCTCAGGGTTTTCACTTATTCTCTGTCAGTCTAACAGACATTATTTCAGCTTTTTAAAATCAGGATTTATCAGTAGTAGATCATGATTTCGTCCTCAGAAATTCAAAAGGGCATTCTGATCCAAAGAGAGTTGAATCTCAACCTAATCTCTGTCCAAAATACATTCTCCTGTATTATGTTACAGTACAAAAATCCTTGGCTTTCCTTCAAGAAGGTAACACATCAGCCTTTGGAAGATTCTCAAAGTGATTATGCGTGCATAATTAATCGTGAAGCATAAGATCATCAGTCCTACAGAGATCATCAGTCCTACAGTATTTCCAGCTCCTCATTGGGATTAACAAGGCATCTTTTTGAATTGAACATGGCAACCCTGTGAATGAACTCAGCATCCTTTTGTGGTTTACCACCTTCAAAATGCCATACCATCTGCTTCTCTTAATTTTTTTAATTGTGTATTGCAAAGTGAAACATGATATTTTTGCAGTGCATTAGATATTATGAAAAGGAGATTATGACAGACTTTTTAATTAATCAGGACACAAGTACTTTTGAATGTGGGAACAGAGAGAGAGGTATTCCACATGAGAAATCTGCGAAATGACAGCATTATAAAAATGGGAAGAAAAATGTCAAGGCCAGTTTTCATACTTAAGCAATGGGCATTTATGACTTTTCCTCTTTACTGAATCTAATTAAAATGTCTTGTCTCCTTTTCTTGGTTTTAAAGAAGAATGGCCAAATGATAGGAAATATTTGACTGTCCCACCACCAGATACATGCAACTTTTTGATTTCACAAGGCCCCTCCTATCCCATAATACAAAACAGGGTGAAGGTAATGAGAAGAAAGTTTGATTGTATTTGAACAATAGAACTTTAAACTTCAAAGCAAAATTGAGAGATTGACCTTTTGTTGCTGAATGTCAAAGTTATTTGCTCAAATCAAAGCTGATACATAAATGTCATCTTCATAATATGACAGTAATAAACAAGGAGATATAATAGATTATACTAGCATTGTCCTTATCAGTCAATAGCAATACTTACTTTGCTCAAGCTAGTATAATACTGCTCTAAAAATTTATTCAGTGTAAAAGGGAATAAGACTTCTTTCAGGCAATGGGTGCTCAATCTTTTCTTGGAAAGACAGCTTAGGGAGCTTACTGTTTTCATTTCATGCATAATAACCTTCTGTCAGAGCATGCAGAAAGTCACAGACTTGCATCCAACTCTCATCTCAGCTTTAAACCTACAGATGCAGGAGAAATCTCTTAAAACTCTAAGGGGAAACCTTCCTGAAGTTGAAAACTAATTTTCAGAAAGTCAGATCATCAGGGCCACAGAAGACACAACAGTTTTAACAGAGCATGTTCTGAGGAGTGTACTGTATTTCACAGACTGCATATTTTTTCAGTAAGAAGTAATTTCAAAAAATACATATTGACATGACAGTCAGGGTGACAGTTAGAAAGAACTTTATGATTTGCATGATTTGCACACTCTGTCCTGATGCTGATATTTGGAACTTTGAAACATATAAAAATGCACCATCATGTCAGGTGCCTTTTAAAATTCTGCAGTAATAATCTTCTTATTTATGTTCATAACCCAGTGTGTTTATTATTAATGGTCATATTAAAATGCTACTAAATAAAACTTAGTAATGAAATATGCATGTTGGTACATGAAGATATCCACTTACAATATGTCATATAATTTGTGGGTTGGTATTTTATACTAGACCTTGGCACAGTAATTAAAGAACAATCAAGCCTTTCTCAATAATTAACATTGTTAGTATGTCTATATGATATGTAAAATATGAAAATTAGTTGAGAATTTTCAGCATTTGGGATAATTTGTGGTTTTTCTGCCTCCTGGAATAAACTTAATAAAGAAAGATCTGAAAGTAGGGGCATCATTATACTTACTGGAAATCAAAGGAAGATAATGAATGGAACAAGAGGTTACAAATCAGCAAGTATCAATTTATCTTCCTCATTATGCACCATTAAGTGAATCCATGCTATCAAATAAAAATTATGATTTTGCACATTGATGTAAATTTTTTCATTCCAGTTTGAAATTATGAACTCCAAACATTTGTATTTACTCCTCATCTCCAATGTTTATGACAATATCCTGAATTTTCATGTCGTCTTAACTCAATTTAGACTGAAACCCCAGAAAGTAGTTAGTGTGGGTTAAGTATCTCTAACCAAGACATTTGGGAACTTCCCAGTAAAAGGTTTTTTCCCCCATACAATTAAGACATGTTAGTGTGGTGGTGGACAGTGGGTCTGCCGACCCCCTGAGTGCTGACATTAAGCTTGACAACTTTGTGGTGTATCCTTAAAAGGGGGAGGCACATGGATGGAGAAAGAATATAAACAAGAATGTAGAAGAGATAGCTGGGGATAGGCTGCAAGTTACAACACTTAAAAGTTACCAATAAAAAGTTTTGTTACTGGGAAAATATAAGGGAAGGCACCTCTCAATAAGTGGCAAGTAACCACTGTAACCGTATATAGAGGTATGTGGTAAACAATAAAGTGTGTTAGTTTGCTTGCTGTAAATAGACTGCTTTGCTGCTTTTTTTATCACCACAACAACATGTTAGCAATGACCTTTAGACAGGAACATGAAGTTTTGGCAAACTTTTGCTAAGTCACAAGCAGGTGTCCACCAGAGACTGTCTTAACTTTCTAATTATCTTGCCATGCACTGGCCAGGTTCCTACCTTGGTCTGTTGTTTTAAAATAACTTCAGGAAGCAGACTAATCCATTCTTGGGAACTTACAGGCTTTCAAGTTGCATTCTTCCAAAGAGGGGCAGATTAAGGGAAGCAAACAGCATTTGGGATCCCAAGACTACCAGCACCTTTAAGACTTTCTGGTTCCAAGATGTTTGGTGTACCATCAGAAGTCCATGTCCTGAGTATTTCAGATCCAAGCGGAATTTGGCTTCCAGTTTTACAGAATTATCTGAGGCTCACCAAACTCTCAAGATCAGAGCCCCAAGCCAGGAACTCCTTGAACAAAAGGAGTAAGCAATCTATTCAGGAAGAGGACAGTGTAGGATACACAACAGCTAAACTTAAGCGGATTATCATGTGCTATCTTAATAATACCTTCATTTCTTCCACAGGGAAATAATTAAAGTACTTTATTTTTTCATCCAGATCTCTCCTGTAAGCAGTCGATATTGAAGCGTTGTTATTCCAAATTCTATATGTCATGTTCCAAACCTTAAGGTTTGGGCATGTGAATCATAACTAGACAAGCTCAGAGTGTGTATCTATGCATATTTAGGAAGAGCAGGGCTGGCTCCAAGAAAAATGAGGGCACCATCGTGGCAATGTAGATATTTGCACAAAACTATGTCAGATAGACTAAAAATAACAACAACAAACGGTTAAGAAACAAGCCTAGGAAGATACATTTGAAGACACACAGAGTGAGCATGAAGGGACAGTAGTCTCTTTCAAATGCTCATCTGTTGGTTATATTTCTTCCCTTCAGGAATAGATGAATGTGAAAAATGCCTCTAGCAGCCTCAGATGTTCTGACATATTTTATTTCAGCTTCCAGTGCAAAGAGAAGTATAAACACTGTTCTTTCCTCACATCACCAGAGAATGAATGATGTCATTTGGGAAAGGAGAAAACAGAAACCCATGATCCCTCTTCCCTATAGTGTCTGAAAACTACAATGACACTGAATATATGCATCTCATCTAAAGGAACAAACAGTATCTACTTTGCTGTCACCAGACATTTTTAGGAGCTATTGCACTTAAGATCTTCTTTTGTTTTAGAAAAAACAAACGTGTGTGTCATGAAACTCCACATATAAATTGCAACACTTTGAACTTGAGTATACCATACAGATAATGCAGGTCAATGATTTTAATAGCAGTACACTGTGGCAGTATAAATAATATGAGTCTCAAAATAATTAGCAGTTTGCCATTATGAGGGCAGCTTTATTCTCTAAATTCTCTCCTTTTATTTTATTTATCTATGAGAAAAAGTTTCATGTTCTTCTTTACTCATTTTTCCCATGGTTTTAATTATTTTCTAAATGTGTAATGCTTTATTTACTGTGCTTTATGGCCCAGAGCCTTTTTTCTTTGCAGTTTCTTCTTTCAGCATACTTTGCAGACACAAGCCTCTAGGACAGTTCTATGGGTCTTTTTAGTCATCAATTAACACTGATTGTACTATCTTTGAAAAGAAACAACATTTTTTTCATGATTGAATAATGTTCTTTAGCACTGACACAAACAGCTGTAAAAGCAAATAATCAAACATTCTTCTGTTGGGGTTACAATTGTACTTTGCTCAAGAGGGTATGCTCTAGCTTTTTTTTTATATTTGGGTTGCACATGCAACCTATTTTGGGTAACCTGAGTGAGTTCGAACATTAATTATATCTTTCTAACAACTACTAGGCTCTAAAATAATATTACAGAATCATAGGTATATAAAATGTGGTGTATTTCCATTCCAGAATTTGTGCTGTAGAATTTGTATAGTATCAAAATGGAACCCACAGGATTTTTTAGGGTTTAGTGTTTGGAATTTTTGCTTGTCCTTTTCAAAGGAAAACACAGTATTCTTCTCTCAAGAAGATGAACAGCTAATCAACAAGCAAAATGAAAAATGGATGCTACAGCAGTATCAGAACAACTTATGCTAAAATTATAGTGTGATGGTAGTCTTAAATTATCTCTCAAAGTGGCAGGTAACTTAGTGTAGGACCTACTGCCGTTCACCAAACTCAGAAGTGTTTTCTAGGGAGTAGAGGTGGGAAGAACTATGCTGCACTTCCAGATTCAGAAAGTGTCTATTGTAAACTTCGTGCACCAAATATCTACAAGGAATATAAAAAAGATCATATGTCAAGTGAAGTTGATGTAATATGGAAACTCTTGAGCACCTTCAGTGCAGCATGTCTAGACTACTGGGTACTTTCATACATCATAACAAACAGTTCATGTCATACTGCTGTCCCTTACTTCACAATGTGGAGAATCTGAAGCTTTTCTTGTTAGAACCAATGTAGTTCTTTCCATCCCCTGTGCTAGAATACCCAGACTAAAAGCAAAGGCAGCCCTGACAATTGGCAGTAATACAATACTGAACAGTAGGTAAATAGGAGTCTCACTTTTCCTTGGAGATCTGGAAGACTGTGAGAGGGGTTCTTGGTTTACTACACTGCTACAATGTGTGTTTGATGAGGGTCACATGAAAGTGCTGGAAATTGCAGCTGAAGAAGGGAAGAGTTTTGGTTTTGTAGGATTTGTTCTTCCATTCAGGTTTTAAGTAGATAGGACCACATTTACATGCCTATCTAAGCTTCAATTATGTCTAAATAGATACTTAATACAGAAAACTTTGAAATTTCTGAAGTTTTGTTAATTTAAAATAAACTATGTATATGACTAAGTATATGACAAAGCAGTAGCATGCAATGTGGAAAGCTACTGACATATTTTTTGAGAAGATGGATAGCATCAAGTGAATAAGGCAAGCATCCAAAAAAGTTGAGGCTGGATTATGTGTAGGGAATGAGAAATTAAGTTTCATAGAGAACAGATTACATACAAAGAACTGAGATGTCTTAACAAAGGCATGTTATCTAACCTTCAGTCTAAGTTAGACAAGGGTCTTTTGACAAATAAAAGCAAGTATCTAAGCCTCTACAGCCTTAGAATTGACATCAGTGTCAATTCATTTTAGATCACTGGTGACTCAACTAACCTATAGCACCACTTCACTGTGACACGCCATTCACTTTGGGGACTGATTTCGTACTGTTAATCTGCACTGAAGATTAACTTGTACTTAAATTGTTAGTTTCCTGTGTCCCATTTGTAGACAAATCTTATAAGCCCCCATTTGACACTATACTCAATTTCCTTACTATTTTACATTCATTTCCCTTCAGATTTCTGAATAACTTTAATCTCTTAGGTGGGCACCCTCCCCACTGTCCCAAAGGTGGAAATGCTGTAACAGCCACTAAAAATGTAGCAGACTGTACCTGCCAGTCAAAACTCTGGCATCAGGATCAGTAGTTACTAATTTGCAGGGTCTAAATTTGATTTCCGAGACTATCTAGAAGCCTTTACTATCTTTTCAGAAAACATTAGAGCCTTGAAAAAAAATTGTTGTTTATCTATCATAAAAACTGCAACTTGACAGTTTTGAAATCTGAACATACTACTTTCTATAGCTGGATGACATGATAAACAGAATTTTTCCTTGTCATCTTAATTGGTATATACAAATGCAAGCAGTGAAAAGCATCATTTAAAATGGGAAAATGAAACATCTCTATGAAATCTGACAAACTAAGAAGCTATGGCACTGATTTTATTCTGCCTGCATTCCACAGGAAGGGTAAATACCTGAGTAGGTACTGCTGAATTCCTTGCTTTACATCAACATAGCAAATCATCTGAACACTCAAGGGCTTCCTTTTTCATTATTAAAAAGTCAGAAATATAGGCAATTTAATTATGTCAGTAAAAGCAGTGTACATTTTCATGCATAAAGGGAATAATTTAAATTATATATTTTTGTCAAATCACTTTCTCGTTGTTTCAGAAGCATTTCTGAATGCCAAATGTAAGCCTGTATTATTCTGCTCAGGTTGCTTTAAGCTGATTAGATGGTCAAATATTACCTACTTAAACGAGATAATGGCTGTGAGATTAATCTAAGGCAAGGCAATATACCATAGATCAGAAAGCAAAGATGATTGCATGTTACCAGTGCAATAAAATCAAGAGGAAAAAAGTGTGCACCACTAGATATTTGCCAATTGAAGTGAAAGTTAAATTAGAGATAATTTAATGAAATATTTATTACTAACTGCAATATATGGCTTTTGCATTTTCCCATACAAGGCTCCTTTGAAAGGTGTATTGATTAAACCATGTGCATTATCATGCTCATGTTCATAGCAAACTCAAATGGCTTATCAAAATTTTTATATAATTAAAAAGCCACTACATATTTTTATAGTTATGATATACTCTTCAATGTGTTTTATTATAAATGTGAAGCTTTACTGCCTTACAAGCAAAAAATGTAACCAAGGAAAGGAAAATATACCAATGTATACTGACAACATTTACAATAGCACTTAGTTTAGCAGGAATAAAGCGTTTGGTAAGTAGTATTTTATGTGTATTTTGTGTATAATAAGAATTATATTGACTCAGTTGCTGGTGTAACTGCATCTTATTTTAGCAAAGCTCATGTTCATTTTCCTAGGATCCCCACAGACTGTTTTCCACCATAGATAGAGCCAGCTTCTGACACCCTTTCCACTTATATTGGTTATGTGAACAGGGGTGGATTTGCTGAAGGACATGAGAAGGCCACAGTTGTATTAAGACGTTCATTGCTGCAGTATCTGAGCATCACAACAGATGACTATTTATGCTCACGGGATCATCATGCTGCTCTTCAGCATTTACATATGACCTGAGGTACAGTAAGCCAAATAAACACCAGTTCCTGATTTGCAACACTGCTATGTATTTATGCTATGGGAATAATCCAAACTAGAGAGTTAGTGCAATTCATAAATTTTTCTGTCCCTGATGTGAAAAACCCTCTGTGTTTACAAAGAACTTCAAAAAGTGGTATAAGCTGATCTGTGATCAGGACAGGTTCTCACCCAGAAGAAAAAAAATGGGGGAAGTGCCAAATTCTGCACCTGGAGTGGGGCAACCCCAGATGTTCATACAGACTGGGGAATGAGATGCTGGAAAGCAGTGCCATGGAAAGGCCCCTGGGGGTCCTGGTTGATGGCAATTTGGATATGAGGCCACAGTGCCCTGGCAGCCAGGAGGGCCAACCCTGTCCTGGGGGGCATCAGGCACAGCATCGCCAGCCGGGCGAGGGAGGGGATTGTCCCGCTCTGCTCTGCACTGGGGTGGCCTCACCTTGGATATTGTGGGCAGTTTGGGGCACCGCAATATAGGAAAGATATTAAGCTCTTAGAGAGTGTCTAAAGGGAGGGCAATGATGGTGAAGGGCCTTGAGGGGAAGCTGTATGAGGAGCAGCTGAGGGCACTTGGGATGTTCAGCTTGAGGAAAAGGAGTCAGAGGGGAGACCTCATTGCAGGTACAACTTCCTCATGAGGGGAAGAGGAGGGGCAGAGACTGATCTCTTCTCTGTGGTGACCAGTGACAGAAAAAGAGAGATTGTCCTGAAGTTGTGACAGGGGAGGTTTAGGTTGGATATTAGAAAAAGTTTCTTCACCCAGAGCGTGGTTGGGCACTGGAACAGGCTCCCCAGGGAAGTGGTCACAGCACCAAGCCTGCCAGAATTCAAGAAGTGTTTGGACAGTACTCTCAGGCATATGGTCCTGTGCAGGGCTAAGATTTGGACTCAGTGATCCGTGTGGGTCCTTCCAATTCTGCATATTCTGTGATTTTGTAAACAAACAAACAAAAACAAAATAGAAAACTTTGTCCAAAAGAATTATTTATCTCACTTCAAGTTTTAGGTGCTTGACTTTTGTATGCAGGTCAGGGCATTCATCCTGAATATGTTATCTGTTAATGGGTAGGAATCTGTACTCTTTCACCTGATTAGCAGTACTGGTATGTTCATGTCAATTATATCCTAAAATCTGATCATACTGGACACTGAACAAACATGTAATCCATGTGTAAGACAGTATATGGAATGAAAGAACTGGAAACAACAGGCTTGTACTGGGCTCAGCCTAGAGATGCAGTGAGGAGGCTGAAGACAGTAGAGAGACATATGCAGACATTTATGAGAAAACTTAATGGAACTTTTCCAAAGTGAGAAAGAAGTGCAGAAAAACTGCAACAGTGCTTGTTTGAAAGCTTGGCAAGTGGATGATGAATGAGTGATTAAAAGAAAACTTGTCCCACACAGAACAAGAGAAAACAAGACCAAGGACGCTAAGAGCTGCACAACTTAAAATAATCAACTTGTCTTTGAGGTGACAAAGAACCAGAAAATGACACAGGAATAGAGGTCAGAGGGTTTGAGGAGAATAAAAACAATCTACTTGAAAGTTGAACTAGGTTTGTAGTAGAATTCTTCATGAATGTTGCTGTAACAAAACCACATTTGCCAGGACTGAAGAAAAGCCATGAGGGATGAGGTTCAGGAGACTTTAAATTTCATGGATATCTTGGAAAGTAGATAAACTATGATACAAGTCTATGACATTTTGCAGGCAGATAAGAATAATCCATGCTGGTTATTAATGTGATGAAGGATAAGAGAATACTTTAGCAAACTGGACATAGAAATCCATGGGTCCTGATGGGATGCACCCACAAGTGTTGGGGAAATTGATATTATTGCAAAGCCACTGTTGATTATCTTAGAACAATCAAGGCAATTGGGAGAGATGCTTGAGGACTGGAGGAATTCTATCTCCAAAAAGGGCAAGAAGCAGAGAAACCCAGGGAACAACAGCTGGTCAGCCTGGCCTGGATCCCTGGCAAGGTAAAGGAGCAACTAATACTGGAAATAATTTCTAGTCACATGAAAGACAAGGAAGTAATCAGGAGCAGTTAGCATGAATTCATCAAGGAGAAGTCATGCTTGACCAGACTGATCAATTTGTATGATGAAATGACTGGGTTGGTAGATGAGGGGAGACACTTCAGTAAGGCTTTTTTGTCAGTATGTCCCATAGCATCCTCATACAACAACCCTGCATGAGTGGGGAGCTGGAGCAGATGACCTTCAGAGGTCCCTTTCAACCTCAACAATTTTGTGCATCTGTGAAACCAAAAGGCTTTGGTGAAGGACACAGTATATCATCTGAGGCATAGTACTAAGCATCTTCTGAGATATGGCCATATTTGATTCAGATAAAACTGAAAACATAGCTGTCTGCAAAACACTGCATAGGTTACACAGCAAAAAAAAACCCTGGTGAGATTAAATATAACCTCAGTTTCAGAAATCTACCATACATATCTCTACACTTAAAAAACTTTATTTGATAGTATAATAAATATAAGAAATATAATTATTGTGCAAAGGCATATTTTTCTGAATTTGTTTTTCTTCTTGTGCTAGCGTATTTAGCAGTGTGTTCCTTGAAAACATTACCAAAATCAAAAGTGAATTCATTGCCTTCTGAGAACTGTATAAATATATAATATAACGATTAAATGCAACCTCAGTACTAATTACCTCCTGAATACATTCTTCTACATACCAAGTTTCATCAGGTTTGAAAGGCTTTAGTCTAGAACACTGAATTTGCAAAGGTGAAATTTTAATTTTATCCATCTGTAAGTTTACTTATCCAGCCTACGCTCACAGTTGTGCTAATTAATACCCCAAGGCAAGAAACTTGTTTTTGTGTCCTGCACAAATATCTGAGCTATGAAAAGGTTTCACAGCACAAAGAATGACAAATTCGCTAATTTTATTCTACAATATTTAAAATGCTTTAAAAATATTCAGCTCTAACAAAAAGTACAATTTTAATTAATTTTGCTGAAGTTGTCAAGTATTTCTAAGTAGCCAGAAGTTTCAACAAATAATAATAATTACATATATATTTGAATCTTTGCCTACATTTCTGCTTTCTTGACATTTCAGGTCACTAATCAAAAAGTTTTCTCATTGAAAATATCTGTCATGATGCTTTGTTGTTTCTTCCTCTCATGTTGTTGTCCCTTCCTCCCATGCTGTTGTCCCATTCTTTGTATAATCTGGAATGATTTGTGATGTGTTCCAATATACGAACAAAACTTGCATTTGTTCACAGAGCAGAACTTTTTAATGTTTCTCCTGCACTGTGCAAGACTGCAGAGCAATGAGCCTAGGTTAAAGATGAAACTCAAGTTCATAAAACAGTCATTGGCTTTTGGTTCTTTGCTTAGAGAGGAATATAAACCCAAGGTTCTTCACAAAGATGAGAATAAGAGAAGACTTCAAACTTATGAACTATCATTTATTATGAAACTGAAACAGATTTATAATCTAATTGGGTTAACAGGCAGGGTTCAGTGATCTGGATCTTCAGCCTCTTCACAACCTCTCTTCTATTTCTTACATGCAAACAACTCTCTCCAAAGGTTGTGTTTCATAGCTGTACTATCTGTGCTATTTTATGTGTCACAGAATTAGACTTTACTGTAAAATTTCCACTTACCTGTAAAGGGTTAACCAATGTTTAATAGAGCCAAGCAGATGAACAGATGTGACTCTGAGAGCTGATATCATCTAGTGCTGGTTTCACAACAATTTATAGCACAACCTATTCATGTCCATAACATTTCCATAGTAATTTTCTTACTAATGCTTATTATCTATTGACCAACAGATTTAATTTTTTTTCAGATTCAGGATGTGATAATTTAGGTCTAATTATGTGTTTTCTCTCTTCTAAAATACCTCCTCATTTACATGCTTGTTGCTTCTTGTGCTGAAGATGTTTCATTCCATTTCTTAGGTATGATTTTTCTTTTCTCTGGTGTTTCTCCCTGCAGAAGGCTCGCATGTTTAGCAGAAGAGTCTTGAGCACCATTTGTCTTCCATACGGTTTATGTTAGTGCAGCAGTATCAGTCAGTACAGACTGAGCAGGTCAAGACGACAAGAACAACTCAGCTTCGTGGAATTTACAGAAAAATTAACAGGCAATGTGTAAAAACAGAAGTGTCTACTTGGTGAACTCAGCTAGTGGGAATGAGCAAGACTAGTGGCTGAGAAAGAGCCAGTGCACTGGGTCTGTCAATGTATTCTTACTGGTAGAATGTGCAGAGACATATATAAAGCAATTACAAGATTCAGAGGAGAAAATACCATTCAGAGTTATTGTCTTCGAGACTTGATGTCTCCTGGGTGATATAAGTATCACTTGTAGATTTTCCTTGTAGATTTTCCTTGTTAAATATGACTTCTCACTCCTCTCCACGTTTAAAATTTGAAGCTACTCCTAAATACCCTGTATTTGTTCTTGTACACTTAGTACTTTAAACTTTGACTTTGCTACAGGTGTGGTTTGATATCCAATCACAGCTCAATCTACCTGCCTCCCTGTATTTGTAAATATCCTTGCCTCCCACTTATTGACAGAAGAATTGCATCAGGATCAGGAGTTTGCTGCTAAATCCATCATATCCAGGAGACTATTTATGAGATGGTTCTTCTTTTATCCCTACAGTACCTTCAAGCTGGCAAGATATCATTACACCTCTCTTTTAAGCAGTGACAGTGTAATTTCATAGCAAGAAAATACTCCATTACTCAGATTTTCAGAACAGTATCAGTGAAACTGCCACCTTCCCTCAGACAAGTGTTCTAGGGGAACCCCTCTAAAACAGATAGATGGGTCATCTCAAAACTGATTTAGCTCTTGTTTTTAGTGTCTTCCAAGCAAAGTGCATAACATCAAGAAGTAGCAGCTCAGAGAGATGTTATTACCATCAATTCCCAGGCTGAATAGCTGAGAGTTTCTAACGATCTGACTATTGGTATTTGAGAAAAGCACCAAGAAGTCTGGCCCCGTGTAATAGCCAATATGTAACTAACATGACTATGGACGTACTCACCAGGATGTACTCATGCTCTTGTTGGGCCACAGTCTTGTTGTAATTCTCTAGCAATGGTATGCTTGTGCTTGAGAAAGCTGAACAGACCTTCCCTAACCATCAGCACAGGTGCAGTGAGTTATCACACTTTGGGCTAATGCAGCAATGTAAATGTTTAACCTTTTCTAATCAGGGTCATCCCAGACCAGATATTTTCCCCCAGACACAACCATTGCCTGTTATTGTTGGCACACACTAATCTTACTCAGTTTATGAGGACTTTGCAATTAACAGCCTTGAGAGAAGTAGTCTTTTATGCTCTCGGCGAGTCTGCATTTTACGTCTTTAGGAACACAACCTACTCACAGACTGGATTTTTCCAGACAGATTTCTTCCCTTCCCAGTCTTCTGCCACTACTTTTTTTTCTGCAGATGGGTCTCTGCAGCCTTACATCCCTAATTGCTGCTGGAGTTAATTCCTTCTCTGCTACACAGTGCTTATTGACCCATCACTCCACAAAATGGTTATTTTACCGTAGACTCTATTAATCTACTTTGCTTATGAAGATGTCTAGATCTATAATATCTATTATTTCTCTCTCTTTTAGTAGCCCAATTATTATGTCAAGTAAGAAAATCAGATAGATTTCTCAAGAGCAAATCAATGTTGGCTTTTACTTATTTTCCATATATTTGTAGGTTGCTTAGTAATTTGTTCAAGTATTTTCTAAGGGAACAAAACCAAAAAGACTGGTTCATAATTTCCAGAGACTGTTAACATTCTCTCAGTCTGAGCCCAAAATTAGAGAGAAGCTCTACACTGCAGCTGCTTTACAGAATTCAAAATCACAGGATATGCCAAGTTGGAAGGGACCCATTGGAATCATCAAGTCCACCTCCTGGCCCTGCACAGGACCATCCCCAAGAGTCACACCATGTGTCTGAGCATATCATCCAAACAATTCTTGAACTCTGCCAGGCTTGGTGCTGTGACCACTTCCCTGGGGAGCCTGTTCCAGTGCCCAACCACCCTCTGGGTGAAGAAACTTTTTCTAATATCCAACCTAAACCACCCCTGACACAACTTCAGGACAATCCCTCTTTTTCTGTCACTGGTCACCACAGAGAAGAGATCAGTCTCTGCCCCTCCTCTTCCTCTCATGAGGAAGTGGTAACTGCAACGAGATTTTTCCTCAGTCTCCTCTTCTCCAGGCTGAACATCCCAAGTGCCCTCAGCTGCTCCTCATACAGCTTCCCCTCAAGGCTCTTCACCATCATGATTGCCCTCCCTTTGGATACTCTCTAAGAGCTTAGTATCTTTCTTGTATTGTGGTGACTGAAACTGCACACGACATTAAAGGTGAGGCCGCCCCAGTGCAGAGCAGAGTGGGACAATCCCCTCCCTCGACCAGCTGGTGATGCTGTGCCTGATGCCCCCCAGGACACGGCCAGGGCACTGCTGACCCTTACTGAGTTATTCTCAGCAATGCACACTATTCATACAGCAGAACTTTGTAAAGGATGTCAGAACAAATGATTGATGCAAACAATTGTTGTGTTCACATTTTTCTTCTTTTTTTTTTAAAAAAGCAAGCTTTGTTAAACATGAGGATACAAGAAAATAGATTAGAAATGTAGAAATTCAAAGCTGTTGTGCTAAATTAGCACATCCTTAAGCATACCTCAGTTTAGAGCTCTAGAGATCTTCCAAGAAAGAATGAACCTGGTATAGTACCAGTGAAGTGAGAGCAGCTATAACTAGCCGTACCCATTTCAGAAGTAAGCTGAAGTTCCTTCACATCATTCCTCCTGTTCTCACTACTTTGTTGCAAATCATTTGCCCATTCTCCATTGTCATTATTTCCTAGATTTATGTACAACTATCAATCATATTATCTAGTGGCCTTTTCCTGTTAAAGCCTGTATTTTCATTTTAATATCATCACAATAATCTACAGGTTTTTGTTAATGTATACAGACAGATGTAAATAAAATCATTAAATACTACAGCTTGTCTTACACCTTTCACTTTTCATTCTCTTTCCTTATTAACTAATGGGGCATTGTACTGCACATGTACTCAGATATAAATGTATACTAGGACAGATTTCATTCTTGCCTTTCGTGTTTCTTAATAGCTTTAATTTATACATTCTCTACTTCCTTAGGCTACCCCTTTATAGTCACCTCTTAGTTACATGTTACTGTTTATTTAATGGCTGTATTGTTTATATATAAATTACTAATCCAGTTGCACATACCATGAAGCATATGTACACATTCTTTTCAGATTAATGAAAAGACAATTCCTTAAGAAGATGACTAAAACTCTAAAGATGTCCTTTGACTTTCCTTCTACAACTACCCCAGACCCTTGTGTGTTAACACTCTCAAGGAAAAGGGCCCATACTGAGAATTACCAGAAAAACATTTTCTTTATCTCCACTGAAACAGTTTATCCTTGTGAAGTGTTTGATATTGTTGATTTTTTTATATTGGTTCTTTCGATAACTGCTCTGCATTTCTGAGCTGCTTTCTGATCTCCCTTAATATTTATTGCTTAAAGAACCTGCACAACATTCCTTAAATAATTAATACATTCTACTGCCTTGCCGGCAGCTGTGGCCGTGTGGGTAAAGCCGCCGCCCCTGGATCCGTGCTCCTTCTCGGAAGGACGCCGGTTCGAGTCCTGCGGGTCTCGCTCTGCCAACTTCGTCCGGGCTTGCCCCGGCCAAGGCTTAGAGTGTCCCAGGGCTAAAGGGGGTGGGGCCAGTTCCGCGCACGCTGAGCTCCACGTAATAAATCCATTCGCGCAGGCATAAAAAGCATCGTCGTTCGCGACGGCTAGCCACACACACACACTGCCCTTATTTCTTGTTCTCCCTTCCTTGGGAAGACTGAGGTATTTCTAATACATGTTTTTGGAAAAAGGAAAAATTAAGAAACTTTCATTCCAGCTTACAAGGATACACCAGATACACAGTACTGAAGCACAATATTGCATCTTTTAGACATTTATAGCGCTCAGCTTTTTAGAGAAAAAATAAAAAAGCACAATAGCACAGCAAATGTTTATTGTAGAGCCCTATGTAGCAATATAAGTATTCTAATGATAGTGTCGAAGACAAACTTCTAATAAAAAGCAATTTTTCACTTCTATGGAGGCTCCTTCAAGAATTCCTATCCATCTATCCATTACTCTCTTTGGAGACTATTACCCCTTTAAGATGACCAAAAATTAAACATTTCCATTAAATAAATTGTGAAAAAATGTATTTTAAAGTGCTACTTACATTATTATTTTCATTTTAATATACTATCTGGTTTTAAATGTTCTTCTAGTTTCCTTCCCACATTATAAATATCTAAAATGTCCTCGGAATAGTTTCAGATTATGTTGCGGCATGGATTATCACTGCAACTCACAAAGAGGTTTGTCTGCATTAGGATTTTTCCCTTCTTTGCCTCAAAGCTTTTTATTACTCACATCTCCAAAAATTTTAACAAAATAATAATTTAATCTTACATTTTACTCTAAGAAACAGCTTGAAACAGTTGTTTGTTCTGTTTGTAGTTTTGTTTTAGTGAAATCTGTAACTTCCACAGACATCACAGATTTTGGGGGTTTTGTTTAACTGTCAAGTTTTAGTAGATGGTATCTTTTTAAGAAACATTTGAAATTCATTTGATGCTACAGGATCAAGTGATGTTCCTTAAGAAACAGAGCTTTATGATCAACAAATGCATTTGGGATGGTCTTAGCATAGTAAAAGACATCCTTGTGAGAACTTTCAGGTACATGTATTTAAAACAATTCCTGCACTGTAGCAGTAGAAAACTTCAGTAATTAAAAACAGATCTTGTTTTGGCACAGCATCAATGAATGCAATTCAATCATCCTTGGCAGCGGAAGTTGTTGCATTGCCTGGATTAGTATTACTGAAGGTACCATGAGGAAAACAGAAGTAATTTAGCACTGACTGTGTTTTGGGTGGAACATTTTTTCAGCATAAATACCATTCCTTTTAACTTTCTTTCCTTTGTTGTCACATAAAACTAAACTAAATTTGGGATGAACAAAGGACTTAAAACTGGTTTGCTAAGATTTCAGAGAGTCTATAGCTCAGAGAGTTATTTAAATGATGAACATGTCAGAGAAGACAGCAATGTAGTCCTTAGGACTGCCTAGGAGAAAAATTCTCTGTTTCTTAAGCAGTTTTGTTTTTTTTTTTTTAACAAGATTTTTTTATTCTGGTCGACAACTTCAGTATTAAATCATCAGTTTGTAGGTGCCTTAGATCCTAAAATTGTTAATTGACATCTTCACTAGTAATATTATTGAGAACATCTGAAGTAATCTTTGATACCATTGCTTCCAACACAGACAGAGATGACTGAAGACATGAACATACCTCCCTAATTTGAACTACAGTCCAAACTCTTGATGGTGTGCAACCCGTAAGTATGTTTTTTCTGTTTGTGTGGTAAAACGCAATTCAGTAAGCCCCAGAAAACAGACTTCTCTTTGGGATGGTTTCAAAAAATCCCCTGGACAGAAATCCTGTCAGTGTTCACTCATTTGAACCAAGAAGTTAAACTGAAGGTGTATGACCTCACAGCTAACCCATGCTAGTCTACAAACAAAGGGAAGAATGAGAAAGCAGAGAAAAAGAAGCAAACAGAAATTTATTAAACTAAAACCATAAATATTTAAGAAATCCAACTCTTTGCTATCTTTTCTTTTTTAGTACTTGTTTCTGTACAAAAAACTTCCTATTATTTTGGGCCTTCTCAAGCAAGGAGAACCACAGCACACCTCAGTATTTAAACTGACTATGCAGCTTTGTTATGTGCACTCTTATGGACTCCTCAAGCTGGCAGAGGAATATGTGAGGATAGTAAGTTAGCTATTATTCCAGATGAACTGACATATTAAATGACTCATAAAATACTTCTAAAGCAAGAATCATAAATATATTGTCAATATCATAGCATATATCTGAATGTATTAATGTGCAGAAACATTTTCTGCTCTGAGAATTTGATCCTACACCATGTATGATACTGTCATCATAATCCACCATTAGGCTGGTGCTGGAAATTCCAGCTGGTTATAACATCAGATCACCTCTGTTAAAGTGCAGGACTGTTCTTGTTACAGAGCCTTAGTAGGTTGAGACCTTTGGCTTAAGAAAGAAAACATGCAGAAATAAAGATGTCACCATCTTTTAATGTCACCTTTTAAAAGTCTCATTCCTGACTCTCTTGATTCAGACCTTACTCAGTCCAGGCAGCTGGCTTTTGCTGATCTGACCACTCCAGAACAAGCCAGGCTCTCAGCTGTCTCTGTGTGGCTGCAAGGAGCCAGGCATGAGGTGCAGGTTGCACAGCCTGTGCTAATGGCACACAGGGTTGCACCAATGGGGCCCTGGGCAAAGCCCACCCAGTGCTGTTCACTGAGTCTCTCACTCACACTGACATTCCTCTCAAAAGCTGTTTGGTTGTGTTTCTGATTGTATAAGTTGTGAGCGGACTGCAGGTCCTGACTATAACCTTAACTGAAATATTTCCATTCTTATGATTAAATATATGTATATATATATGAATGTCTTTTTTGACAGGGTTGTAAAGCACTATATAATGCAGGACTAAGCCCCAATCCCAGGATATTGGTTTTCAAACACATTTTGCACATCCTGCAAAATCCAATAATAATAATATTCTATGATAGTGACACCAGATATATATCGTTTATTATCTCTCTTTCAAACTTGTTTCATAAAAACAGTTTTATGAAACTCATCCTTCTAACCCCACAACTACAAGTCACATTTAATGTCTTCATTGTTGTGAAAGAGAAAAGAATTTGTTTGTGATCTGAAGAAATACCAGTTTTGTAAAAGTTATAGAGGGATATTTCATTACAAATTTTCTTTTAAAGGTCCACTGAAATGAATCAAGTACACAGATTCTTGCCAATTATTTCAATGAGTATATTTACAACTATTCAGTGTAAAGAAGATAGATTAGCTCCTTGAGTTCAGCCTACAAAAGTTACATATCTATCTAGCACTTATTACTGTAATAAACCACTAATTAAATGCAACTGGCAGCACTGGTAGGATTACTTCATAGTGTGATTCTTCAAGGCACAAACAAAGCATTTTTAGAAAATAATAGTAGTAATTGTTGTTATTATTATTATCATAATCATCATTATTGTTTTCTTGCTAAAAATGTATAGCTTTTCAAATGAAAGCATACAAAGTTTTGAGATCAAAAGTAGCAGTGAACTTAGTCTTTATGCTTTAAGACCAGTCTAACCAGTTTGCTAAAATTACACAACAGTTTACTAGGAGATAAGTATAAAACAGATAACAAGTCTTTTTAAAAAAAGAAATGCACCAGTGAAGAACCTAGAGCTATATACATTACATGCACTATGAACAAATAACTTCCATATTTTCTAAGCCTACAGAGAAATATCAGCTAATTCATTAAGTCTGTAAGTCAATAAACATAGTGCCTCCACTAATTGTGAAGGTGAAAAACTCACACCATTCAATTTTTACATATATATAAAATTAAGATAAGCACAAAAACTGCATAAAGAAGTGGGTTTACGGGAAAATGAAATTAGCTCATTGTTCCATGTAAAATAATGATCACACATAAAGATGACCACATTTTACTGGAAACAGTCTTAATTTCAGCATTAATGTCTTAGAAATAGAGAACACTATGTACAAAATGTGTTATGCTTTTTATCAAAAGGGTCATTCATCCTTTTTAAAGAGGAAATATTCCTACTGTTTCTGTTTGGAAAACAAAAAAAATTTTGGCATCTTTGTAAAACCATTTTTGTTGCTTTCATTCTAATTTATTTTAATGGACCACCATAGTTTGAATTGTAAATAGTGTCATATGAAATGCATAAAAACCTAAAAGTATAAAACATCAGAAAAGGTTTTGTGTTGTTGCTTTTCTTAAAGAGCATGTTTTCTAGTTAAATGGTACATTTATAAGCAAGTGAGCACTTAGCCATCTTAATCCATTTGCTTTCCGTTGAGATAAGTTATCAGTAGTTCAGTAATTGAATTTCTTCTTAATTCATATGGAACCTGCCTGCAGGGGACACATTAACTGCTAGGCCCAAAATTACATAAACTTTACAATGTTCTTCTAGAAATCAAATAACAGAAAGCCAAAACAAATACACACACACACACACCAGAGCTTTGAGACAACTGAATTTTAAAGTGTTTTCAGGATAGCGGAGGGGTGAGACTCAGAAGTTTATTCTTGAGATTCAACTTATCCAGTTTACCCAACTGTGTTGAAAGCTGTTTAAAATATGCATCAGCATCGGTATAGAGATAGTATTCTAAATCAGAGGCAACTATTCTGTACACCTGCAAAAGACAAATACTTGAACGGAGCGATGCGTCTGGAATACCATCCTTTCCGCTGTGGTTAGCTTTCCTAATGGCCAGCGAAAGACATCAAATATCTCACATGAGGAAGGGCTGTATAAAAGGATATGTGCCTACACAGATACAGTTCCACAGAAAATGCAGGTATATACAGTATTACAGCCTAAGGTCACTTTTTCTTAAATGTAGCTATGTAAAGCAGATTGGGCAGATAACAAATCGTAGACAAACCATGTTAGATTCTCAACTGTACTGAACATTGTTGACATGTCTCTCACCAGTACAATGGCATCAATTAATGTTATTTGTGGACACTGTCTTTTGAGCAAGCCATAAGTAGAACTGTGCAAGAAATATAAATCCAGCTCCTTCTCTTCTCCTCCCTTCCACACCCACATCCAGGACTCCATCAGCAGCATGCTGCTCAAAGCAGAAGCTATAATGTTAATGTGTGCATCCAAAAGCTAATACTTCCAGCTTAATTATGTTACCATCACTTATCCTCATAAAATCAGAGTGGTTTTGGGTTGGAAGGGACTTTAAAGACCATCTAGTTCCAAACTCCTTGCCATGAGCAAGACTGGATTGCTCAGAGTCCCCTCCAACCTAGCCTTGAACACTTTCAGGGATGGGGCATCCACAACTTCTCTGAGCAACATGTTCCACTGCCTCACTACCTTCATAGTAAAGAATTTCTTCTAATACCTAAATGAAATGTACTCTCAGTTTGAAGCCATTTTCCTTGTCCTGTCACTACATACCCTTGTAAATAGCCTCTCCCCATTTTTCATGTGGGCTTCCTTCAGGGTACTGAAAGGCCACAATTAGGTCACCAAGAAGCCTTCTCTTCTCCAGGTTGGATAATCCCAATTATTTTAGCCCTTTCTCACTGGAGAGGTGCTCCATCCCTCTAATGATATTGGTGGCCCTCCTCTGACATAAGAGGTAGCTGTNTACCTGACATTTACTAAATAAAAATCTGGACTACTGACTTTGGCATATAATCTTAACGGGCAGAGGCATCTCTCTAATAACCAGATCTTAACACCTGTCCTCCATGTTTCTTAGCATAGCTTCTAGAAAGATCTCTTCCCTANGTGATCCAGTATTACATCATCCAGTGCAAAACGCCCTGCACCAGGGGAGGTACCGGGACTGTTTCTACCTAGCCTAAGCCTCATAAAACCCCTATGGCCTCTGTATTTCACAGGTCTTCACTCACCACCCTGGGCTTCCCTTGACAGATCTGGACTGCAAACATCACATTTACAAGACTGGGACTCTCACCACTGAGAAGACCACACAAAGAGATCAATGGGACACCGTGGGAAACCACAGCAGGGTGATGGTTTTTTCTATTTAATTTGTCTCTTNAATGGCTTGGCAACTACATCAGCCCTTTCCCTCAGGATTCTGGCATGTGTCTCATTGGGTCCGATAGATTTATGCACGTTCAGGTTCCTCAAGTGGTCATGAACGTGATCTTTATTTACAGTAAAGACTCCACATGGGTCTCAGCACTCTCCTGCAGTTTTTCTGGCTCTCAAAATTTGCTCTGCTCAACACAAGCCCCTGCTCTGCTGCAAGATGTGCCTGCACCAGAGCTCTTCATCTTGGTTAATCCTCACGCTACAAGGGATTCAACCAACTTTACTCCTCCAGCGATGACAATTCAACTTGTTTGACTGGGCACAAAATGTTACTGCTGCTGATTTTAATCCCATAATTTGCATATGGCAGACTGTTGTCTGTGAACATGATAGTACTCAGGTGGCATCCAATGGTTTAAAAACCTCACTTGGACCCACACTGTAATTGAGCATGTAGCTCTCAGCAGCTTATTGCTAGTATTTCCATTTGATTTTAAGATTCAGTAACAAAATACCACATATAGGTTCACCAACTTAGAACTGGAAAAATTTAGAAGCTCTGTTAATGAAAGTGTTCTCCAACCTAAGAGTCAGAAGCAGAGGGCTATTTCCTTACTTTGATAGCTCCTTCAAACCCACTAAGCACCAGCAAGAAGTAGTGGAGAAACTGTGACCTAAATGCATCTCCCAGATGAAATTTGACTGGACCTGATCAATACTTTCACATCAATAACCTGTATTGCTTCCAGAAGAACAAAACAGTTTTGCTTAAATATATGGTATTGTCAACATTTCAATGTTACGGATTGCTATGTCACCCTAGGACACAACATGACCATCTGTCAACTTCAGTTTTTCTCATTAGCAGTTATCTGTTAAAGATTGTGAACTCCCACTGCTACTATTCTCTGAAAATTCCTGGCTGAGGTATCTGGATGTCATTCTCAGCCTGTGCTGCTGAGGAACAGCACTGTGATGCAGTGTACACATCACAGTGTTGACTCCAAAAGGGCTTAGAGATTTAGAGCTGGGGATCTTTTCATAAAAGCTTCTTTCTCCCTACTTCCTCTGCTGTCCCAAGTACTTTTGTAATATATAACAAAAGCAAATATCTTTATCTCTTGCAACAAAAGTACCAAAAAGTTATGGCTTTGCAAGAGCCCTAATATATGACACCTGTAGTTTTTTTTTTAAATCACATTAATATTTGCAGGTGGGAATGCGAGTGATCTGATTCTTTATTTTTTAAATAATAAAGCCACATGGTAAGCACAGCTTTTTTAGATGTCAAATGCTGACTTTCCTAAAGGGTTGCTAGCACTCATCCTAGCATTGCCTCCAACAAATATGGTTCAATGGACAAGACACAGATTCAGTGAGAATAAATTACAAAGGAAAGCTCCGACACTAATGAACATAAGCCATTAAAAAATGTTTTTGAAACTTAAATTGTGTGGTACATATGGATATCTTTTCTAGAATGCAAATCTGTTGTTTTTTTCATTTCTGTTGAAAAACAGCTGGAGAATACTGAACCTCAAGTTTCTAAGACAACAGTGTTGTCTGTTCCTGAAGCCAGAATGAAAACAATTGCTTCAGTACAATATTTCCATAGCCTCTACAGAGTAAATAAGATGATCCACTGATCCTTCTCCAATTTTTATCTATATATTTGATGTTTAATATTTCCAGCAAACTAAACAGTACATTAAGAAATGAAAGATGAAGGGTACCCTTTAGAGTAGCAAAGGTTGTATATGAGCCTCAGTACTAATCATTGTTCCAGCAGAAATGTAAGATAAATGTGACTTGGTGTAAGGAATAGAGAGACCTATAGAGATCTAACAAATCCGTAAACTAAATTAAAGCTGCTAAGTAGATATTGATGAGCTGGTTTGTCAGTTATTGTTGAAGCATTGTGGGTAAAGAATCACTGAATAAGTTGCTATATCTGAGAATTGGAAAATGAAGCCTGTGGGGGTTTATTGCCAGTGATACAAATTTAGCTGTTTACAACTGATAAATTACACTGATTTGTTCTTTGTATTTTCTTTAGCTGCAAAGTCCATAACTCAGGCTGATCCATTTTAATGAATGGATTCTACTTGACTGCAAAGAACCCTAATTTTTTAAGACTGATGGCCTGAGCATTACTCATTCTACTTGTTTGTTCATTGTGGCTTTGTTTTTCACATAATTTGATTTATCATTCACTTATATTGCTGCTAGAGTTAATCTACTGCATCTAACAGGTTGCAGATCCATTTGAAATTAATACTCACCTATTTCTAGCCTTGATATTTTCCTCTGAATTCTTAAGAAAAAAAATATTTGGGAAAGAGAGATGATATTTGGAGAGAAAGATCATATTTTTAGATCAGCTGTTTAGTCTGAATAAAGTTGGGGACTAAATGACCTGCATCAATATGACACTACTAGAATATAAATACTGATTTTCTTGTTTACACTGACAACATCAATAAAGACTGGCAAAATTGGCATGAGAAAAGCCTGAAAATCCTAATTTTTAGAGAATTTCGGAATATTTCTAAGGAAGTGAAGGGACAGAGAATGACCTAAGGGAGCAATGGGAGTCAGGCATAGCATCACTGGTAAGACTGGCAAAGATTCTCAAATCATGCTGGGTGGGAAACTACTAATATGACCTATGGATATGCACTGCATATGAACAGCCTTTCTCCTTTGAAGTTTAACTTATCCAGGGATTCTTCATAGTGTGGTGGGTCACTCAGAACTACATGCACTGCACAGTTTTGCAGGAAGTTATACAGAAAGGTGTCTCAGATTTAAAGTATCTGTGTAATTCTATGGCGGACATTAAACATCACAACAGAAACTGGGAATATTTTGCAATTTTCAGGCTTTGGCTTGAAAGGCATAATGAATTATTACAAAAAGATACTAGGAAAAAGCTGATCTCATCTGTACCTAAGGTCTCAATGAGGAAAAGTAAGACAATATCAAAGATGTATTTTCTGCAAAACCTGAAAATGGCCTCTTTTGAATTTAAATTCTGATAAACATGTCAGAGAAGTTGCCTTTCTGGACTTTAGTGATGAAAAAGTAAAGGAAGATCTAGAAAAATGAACAATAGACAATGAAAGCTTTCATAGTGTAACCAGCAACAGTAAAATTAAATTAATGAATTTCATCATCTGTGAAGACCCTGAAAAGAGCACTTGGTATTTTCATAACAATATGTGCAGGCATAATTGGATACTTACATCCAAATTCACCAATCAGCTGAGCTATACTCTCATTAGTTCAAGACATATGAGTAATGCCCAAGATTATCCCACTGTCAGAATCTAAGACTTAGTTATGGTTGGGATTAATATCCTGTAGGAGCAGCTGTATGTGTATGTGTTTCTCTAAGTCCTGTTATATTATAGAATAGGCTGAAGTAGACAAAAGAAACATAGAATTTCTGAGGAAATACCAGAAGTCTGGGAAGCACAAAGCAGAAGCATAGATGAAATCCAGAGGAGCTAAGACTATAAACGCTTTTTGAATTGGAGTCAAGATATTATAGCCACTTCTTGATCAATCTGAGAGCAACCTGGGCAGGGACTGGCTTTAGAGCACAACAGAAGTAATGCCCATGGCTTGATTGTGTTGATGAAATCATAGCAGGTTCTCAGAAAGGTGGTGTACCCTGAAGAGTGGGGAGGGACAATGGGAATCTCCAGCTCAAGGGGATTATATGGATTGAAGAATGGTGTGGGAACTTCCTTTTATGTTCTTGGTCATGAGCTGTCCAGGAATCACATAACTTAATCACATCTAGAGCTGTGTGTCAGGCTATGAACTGTCCATGACTGATAATCTGTACAAGTCTACAACAAAACCTACTCCTTGTGCTGGCTCCAACTTCATAATCAGATATCGAGGGCAGCTGTCTCTGCTACCCTGTACTTTACTACTACATATGCAAGTGTTATCTTAATATCATCAAAGAAAAATGCATTTTCACGTTTGGTTTAAAGTCTTGACTGTAGTTGACCTGTCTGGATATCCATCTTTGAGGACTGGTGGTTAAGTATGGATGCAACAGTAAAGCAGGAATTCTTCTTACTATTTTTGAGATGCTAGCTTTCAGTGCTCCAGTAAATTGAAGGTACTGCAAGATTGAAAAGTCCAACTTGTTATTTCACTGGAAATAAGAAATTACTGTCTAACACTGTTTGGCAAAAATCATATTAAGATGACATAGCATTAGTTTCCTACACTAATGTTAAAATGTGTATTGTATAATAGGATTAACTGTACCTTGTCCTTAAAACTCTAATTAAAGAGGTTATTTCTACTTCAGATATTGCTGCCTTTAACTGTCACAGCAAAGTTTATTTTGCCTGCATCTAAAGTTATTTGGAAAAGCCATTTTTTATATAGAAACCTCAAGAAAAGGTACTATTCATCTTGTTCAAAATTTCATCTGAAACTCTTTTAACCTGGTCTGTCTCAAAAGCAGCTTAACATAGTAACTGGAAAAGAAGATTATTTGAAATATGTATTGAAGTTTAGCCAACAGGGCCATTCTTCAGAGGAAAAGGAAGTTTGTATAAGAAGTTATTTAGTAGTAGACCAGAAATGTCAGAGTAAGTTATCAGACACCAATACAGCATATCCATTATTTGGTCTTCCAAGCTCAAAAAAGAAAGTCACTGTGTCAGAGCAATGCCTCAGCTCTCACTGTGAGCTACTTTTAATCCCTCTGGCATTTTAAAAAGCTGATTTTTTTGATTACCTACATTATATACATGTTTTCTACCAGGAGATAATTGTTCACTACTATCCCATTAAGGAATGCACTCAGACCCTGTAAGAAAGTATCCCTCAAAATGCCATTTATTGGAGCTAAAACTATAAAGGAAAAGAGGATAGTATACACAATCCTAAGTCTATTCACATGCTGGAAACCCTGAGGTGGGGGTAGCTCAGATGTAAAACCAGGGCACAGCAAGCTGTGCAGATCCCATCCATTGCAAGGTAATCTTATTTTGGTCTTTTAAGCTCCTATAGGATTTTATTAAGAGGGAAAAAAAAAAAAATCTAGTTGTCACTTCTACTGTTGAACTAAAAGCATTTCACTAGATAACCTGTTGCTGCACTTCTGCACAGGCCGTGTAGTTGCCAACACTTGGTGGGAGCTGCCTGCAGACCAAGTTCTTCCTGTGGCCAAGGGACAAGCCAAGTCCAACATGGGCTCGGTGTCCATGCTGTGCATGTGGCAGAGCACAGTGCAGGGCTGCACCTACATACACTCATGGGTACGGGGATCACTAACTCCTCAATGCACAGTCCTCTCCCGGCCCCGATCACAACATGAATTACTCATTTCAAATGAAATTAGAAAACAAGAATAACCTTTCAGAGTGTGTTGTCTTCACTGACTTGACTAAAGTCAGACAGCTAGTCTTTAAAAAGTTCATGAAAAACCACTTCCTTGATTTACATGTATCCAAAAATATAGCAAAAGTAAAATTTTTTTGCGCTTATTTGAGCAACAGAGTTGTTTGTCATTTAACTTGATTAAAATGATATGTTTACTGCTGTGGAAAAAAACAAACCAGCCAAACAAACAAAAAATCTTTGCCCTAGAAAGCAAGGTCCAGAGTGCTTAGATTACCTTTTATCATGTTAGCTTAGTCAAGCTGATTCATGTTTAGCTAGCTGGACTTAAATAGGAACATAAACTATAGCCTGGGCAGGTACTAGCAGAATATTTCTCTTTCAATTTATTTCACTATGATCTGATAATTTTTTTAAGAATACTCATATAAACACTTTTGCTACACTTTATACTTAGTTCACATGAAAATTCATTTTCAGGTTTTTTTTTTGTTTGTTTTTTTTTTTTTTTTTTTTTTTTTTTTTTTTTTTTTTTTTTTGATGCATTATCTGTTCTGGAAGGTGAGAGTTTCATGGTTCTGATTTGGTTCTCAGTTTTCTAAGTCACAAAATACTGAGTAACTTTATATACTGTGGCATGGCTCAAATCATTGACTTAAAATGGGTCCTCTATAGCTGTGCAACATTGATGTGAAAAGTGTCTGCTTGATTGTCTTGCTGAAACATATTTGTGGTAGATACACTTTATACAGCTCTACACTTCATGAATTACTGTACTGTTTCCATGGATACTTCTCAATACAGGCACAAGTAGTATCATTAAAGTGAAAGTTGAAATTCCCCAACAGTATTGTAACTAGACATTTTCATACTCTGACACCCCCATGATTGAATTTGAATAAACCACTTGAAATGGAAAGTTTTCAAAATTAAAGCAGATTTGAAAAGCTATCCTTCTCCTTTTTTTTTTTAACCAATTTGCTTTAGCTTATGGTCTGTAGCAATCATTAAATAATGGTTCTACCTGGGAAAGGTGATTCACTTAGGTAGAACTGTGTTAGTGCACCTCTGATTTTTTTAATCTACCTGCCAAATGTACTTTGTCGTACTTGGCATTAGTTACATAACTGCATATGCACTGAGTAGTTGAGCTGAATACTTCTCTAGTTCAGAATAATTCTTTGCTGCTATAAAAGTCTCCCCATCACTTCTCCCTAAAGCCATCAGTGCTGTGAAGGAGCCCAGCCAGCAAACCTTTTAAGAAGAGCATGATGCAATCTTGTGATCTCTGACATAGCAGAGCAGTTCTGACTGGCGCCATCCAGGACAGCCCTTCAAAGCTGTTGATAAATATCTCAGACTCTCCTCTGTTTTCCTGCTTCCTAACAGAACCTATTCACAAATCAGAAGGATGCCCCGTATACATGGGAAGAGGGTTGGTTTTGTCTTCCAGCTGCCGGTCCTGGACACAGACCGCATGCTTAGAGCAATCCAATTTTTACCTCTTCCAGTGCCTACATTTTGCCGCCCATGTTTCGGAGCCACACACATGTACACAAACCCTATACTGTCACCACATCCAAATACTTTTTTTCTTAGCAGTGAGCTCTCATGGAGGAAAAAGGCTGGGGCACAATAAAGAATTGTTACTGCACATGAATGCAACACTGAGCTGACCTGAAAATGAAAAGTGTTGCAAGTGAAGTGATGGGTGCTTAAGATGATGATTGATAAACCACAAGATAATAGACTAATGAGCAACATGTGTATTATCCATCAGTGAAATTAGCAAGGATCCGCATAAAGACACCAGTCATATCGCACAATGAGGATGTGCATGATGGAAAACATTATTTATGTAGCATTTGAAGATTTCTCGTGACCTGAATGCCAAAGTGCTGCTAGGACCAAGAGCCTGAATATCTCTGACTTTTTGGCTAAATCAATTAATAAGTCAATCAAAACATTTCATGGCAGAAAACAACCTTTAGGGAATAAATGGTGCAAGATACAAAGACCTGTCAAAACATAACTGATTAAAGATGCTTAGGCACAAGGAAACAAGGAACCCACAGGCTAGTTTCTTTGAGCTTGGTCTGCTGGAGACCTGGACTTTATCAAATGTTTTCTGGACACTGTGTTTTCCTTTTATTTGCCATTATTGCTGAATAAAGATGCCTAAATATAAAAATCAATCTTGAATTGTAGTCCGTAAAATACCCAGGTATTATTATGAATTTGGAGAGAAACAAGACCTCTTCAGAGTAATGTACCACATTCCAGAGGAAAATATAGAATACTTTTCAAAGGAAAGCTTGTACAGATTAAAAAATTTTTGGGTATTAATCAAGATTTCATCTTTGGTTTTCTTTCTTTCCCCTCCCCCCCCTCATTCCCCCCTCTTTCTTATCAAACAAACTTGATAACTTCAAACTCTGGTTGATCTGTCAATAATACAAAGATTTGTCTTAATTGCTGACTTGATACATTCTGATTTTTTCAAATTTCTTTAAAATAAAAGTAGACTGGCTCTGTTTTCTCTGAGCATGAGATAATCTTTTAGGAGCAGTCTTCAGGCACTTATCCCTGTACATGGTAGGTCAGAGATTCATCAAGCTCCCTGGCTATATTGACTTCCATAGCACCATAATGACCTGTCTTAACTACATACATGGTCTGACTACACCACTACAGACAAGTATATAAAATTCATTCTCTAAGGGGTCAGTTGAAGGTATGATATTAAATTATTTGGTTTTTATTTCTGCTCCTCCAGCAAGTACATGGCTGATGTTCTACCTGACACTGCTGTGACCATAATCTTTAATTTCTAGCAGTACATGACCTTCCTAAAGGTAACAGAATGAATGACTCCAGCACCTTGGAATAAATAAGAGCTAGGTGACTCATGTCACTCATGTCACCAGTCTCAGTATTTGAGAGGTGAGTCCTTCCTTGAGAAAGGAATCAGTATAAAGAATCTAACAGGAGAAAAACAACAAACAATAACATGCTGTCTAACACTACTTTTCCCCTTCTCAATAATAGGTTAAAATCTTAGTTCTCTTTTAAAAAGTGCTGCCAATTCAACCTCCACAGTATTTCTTGTAACCTTTAATGCAATTTTGAACAGGTTTCTTTCTCTTCCATGCTTTTTTCCCCTTTGCACTGTTACTTTGTCACTTTCTGTTACAAATCCTTTGTATCCTGAGCAAAAGTTTGATCAAGTACCTGTTCAACACCTGCTCCCTTCCACAAACCAGAGCTGAAGTTGTCCTCTTCTCAGGAGTTTTCAATACTCCACAATCTGTCAGTTGCAAGTTCAAAGAAAAGCTATTCAAAAATCAGTTAGTACAAGAAAAAAAGTACTTGATGCACACAAACTCTGAGAACATCTTTCTCTCTCCTTTAGACCTGCTATTTTCTGAGAGAAAGCTAAAGCTTTGAAGAAACAAGTTTGAAAAGAAATAGTAGAAGTGGTTATATATCAATTTAATATAAAATGTCACTGGCATGTATCTGCTTTGTTAATTTGTTATATAATACTTATGTCACTGGTATCATGACTTAGTATCATGAGTTGATTTCACCTGAGGATCGAGATTGACTCATTGATTTTTACCTAAAGACATTACATTTCAAGATAGTGCATTGTGAGAAGTGGAAAGCACATCCCTAGAACTGAAATCATCACTACAGAAACCCATCCACGACCAAAGAAGCAGCGAAACTGTTTACCTCTTGTGTTTTATTGTAACAAGTCTTCCCCTAAACTCTCTGAATCCCCCACCTAGCAGTAATCACCGAGTTTGCCAGGCTATCCTGCCCCCATAACCAGCTCTGCCTCTGTCCTAACTCTATTGGTCGTCTTACCCGTCCCTCCCCGTCCTTCCCCAATTCCTGTATTTTCATCGGCTATGGATGCTCCCCCTCTCCCATTGGCTACCCGGGTCCCCAAATCACTCCTCTCCACCCGAACCCTCATCCAATCACAGCCCTGCTCCTGGGCCCGTCCCAGGGGTTTAGAAACCCGGGCTTGTTCAAATAAAAGCTCACTTTGCTCTTTCCTGCCTCGCCTGCAGATTGTGCTTCCTGCCACTCTGGGGGCCCGAGCCAGCACCAGGGGGGGTGTGTGTGTGGGGGGGGGGGGCAGGGCATGCCCTCAAGTCTGACAGTGCATCTCTTCGTGTGCATCTGTACATGAGAGCTGTTGAAGCTTTTGGGTGTTGAGATGTACAAATATAGAAAACTAGATCGTCTCCTGCACCACTGGTTGTTTTGGTACTGACTTTAATAGACTGTCCACGACAAGGCATAAGCCTCTACAGTCCAAGCTAAGTTTACCTATTCCTTGTTTTAATGAAGTGCAAACACTATGTGATGTAACATAAAATCAAATCTCTCAGTAAATGAAACTGAAAAATAGAGATTGTATTAACCTTCTGAAGTGGAGGTAAATGAACAAACACTCAACAGCCTCACCAGTGCCAGAATTATCCTGCTTCTTAGAAAGTATCTTCCAGTCACTGCTAGGATAGCAGTGGACCATGCAATCTTGCCTTCAGGCCAGTCCCATCTGGAGAATCCACATTTCAGCAGAAACAATCCTGTGCAGCTCTCATACAGACATTTCAAAGCATCAAAATGTTTGATGAGGACTATGATTTTCAGAGGATCCTGTATAGATATGAAATACAATGTACAGTCAACTACCTATCCTATCCTGCAAGCTCAAGGAAGAATTCTAGAAAGCCAACAGCTTCACTAGATCACAGAAACACTCTCCGGCATCAGGGTTCATGCAAAGCAAGTCCATGTCAGCTCTCAGAAATTTAAAGGAATGATGGCTAATAGCAATAGCATTTCCTTGATTTTAGTAATTCAGAAAGGCTGTGTTTACTCCACCTTTGTTATAATCATGACATCTGTAAATAACATAGACACTGAGTTTAGACCTGAATATTGCCTCACATTTCTTTGCAACTTAACCATGTAATTATATACTGATATATGTACCATATTCAAACTGTGCTCTAATTTAGGTGTTACACTTGATAAAGCCATGATACACAAGCCTCTCCACTAAGCCACCAGTTAAGTCTTATAAGGCAGAGATTGGAAAACATCAATTTTTTCCAACTCCAGATATTCTGAACCAAGATTTCTCTCTTGTTTCCAAACTTTATCTTAGAGGTCCGGCTTCTGGTTCAGTAAACTGAGTGTTTTTGTACTGTTATCAGCAGCACCTGTTTTCCACTATCATTGGGTGCAAGAAAATGTTCCATATATTGTTATTCCTTTAGAATGTGATGTTTCCAAGGTATCTGTACTCAGGAGATCTCCTAATAGCAAAAAGTGGAAAATAATGTAACTTCTATTTTAAAATTACTTTTTTTAAGGGAAGTGGAATTGCATTCCCACAAACTTTTTCCTTTGTAACTCTGTCAATCTCTAACAAAATCAAAGAATTCAAAATGTAATGCTGAGGCTTTATATACAATCATGTTGGCAACAGATAGAAAGGATGTATGGGGATGTATTGTATTATAGTGTTAAGCATCAGCTCAGAAGAAAAAAAAAAAAATGGGTAAAACTTAGTTATGTTTTATGGATGGTCAAAATGTTTCAGATAAAATGAGATCCAGCACTAACTTCTGTCCAACTGTTAAACCAAACCTGCACACACCTTTTTTTTTATTTTTAAATAAACTTTAGTTTTTAATTTTTGTTTAAAATGATTTTAGAAGTCCTAGAGAATATTTCAGTAAGACATTATAAAAAGCTGTAAAATAAAGCATGTTTAGAAGTCTATCGCTCAACCTTATGAAAGTTTGTGTTGAGCTGACTCATGAGAGCTTAAGACCATCACATCATGTAAGATTTCCAGCAGGGTTAAGTCTCCTATGATACCCAAAGGCACATACAAACTAAACAACTGCAAATCCAATTACTTACACAAACATTTACTCAGTTGCTTTAGGGAAACATGACTTTTTATGCATACAGTCACAGTGCTCACCTGATACTACAAGTCTTTAAATACAGCCTACTGTGAATTCTTAGGTTTTGATAAAATGGCAGAGGTCATCAGACTTGAGGTTTTTGGGGGACCCATGCTAGTAAGCAACTTAACTTATCAGTACATAAAATGATCACACTTTTAGCGAAATGGTAAGAGAGGATTAAAATAGATAAAGGACACACCATTAACAGCTTCTTTGTCAATGACTGACCACTTTAAAAAAAAAAAAAAAGAGAGAAAAAAAAATTACTACCATCTGCAAAAGGCAGGCAGTAGAAATCCAACAGCAGAATCATTAGAGGTCCACTAGAATATATTTTTTGCAAGTATTATAATAAGGGATATGAGGACTAAATGAATTCTGGCAGAAGAAAGAAAATTATCTACTGGTCTTTTATTTTCTTGATTTGTTTGAGTCTCTAATACACAAATGCTTAATTATATTAAAAACATGATATTTTATTTGCTAGATATTCCCACAATTGCTGTCAGAAATACCTTTCTAGAGCTAGTAACAGAATAAATTGGATTCAGATTTTTTATTTCAGTCAGAAACATGAACAAAAACATAGTCCTAGATCTATAGGAGCTCTGTGTACCTGTCATGTAACAAGAAGCTTTAAGCTGTTAAAGGAAATATTTAACAGCTAAGATAACACTGTGTTTTAGTTTTTCTCATTCCCTTTTCAGTCTAATGAACTGCTACTTACCATTTCCCTAAAATGCAACTTTCCAACAGAGATTTCATGGCAGGTGAACACAAGCCAAGAACCAGACAGTGTCAGGCAGTTAAAGTTATGGTAACAATGGTAACACAGTTCTCTGTAACACAGAGGGGGAAAACAAGTGACATTTTGGTGTCAGCCCTTGCCATTTTTCTCCACAATGACATAATGCTATGCCGACTCACTCAGTGCTGCTGAATTAAGTGCAAAGCAGTAGATCTGTCATTTAAATACAAGAACAAACTGCTGAGTCTAAGCCCCTGTGCAAGTAGAATTCTTTTTTTCTTTGGACCAAGGTATTACACAGAACAGCCTAAAAAGGAATTATCATCAAGCTAGACAGAAAATAATGCACTATAAAGCATTTCCTACAGAAGGAGTTGAAAGGCACACTGGCTTTGACTCATAAGGATCCTTCTTGGCAAGACTATATTTTACTACTTTTGTCCTGACTTCCTAGAGTCCATTAATGACTCAGGTCTTTCCAAGAGTATGGAATCAAAGCATTACAACAAAAGTTGCAGAAAATGATGCAGTATTGGATTTTTTTGAACTATGGAGACTTTCAGTGTAAAAATTCTAAGAAGATAATATATTCACTCAGACGTGACACACAGGGGAGTAAAATGTAGTTGCACATAAGCTAGAGGGCTAAATGTTTGCATCCCAGATTTTTATGAAAACATAGGTATTGCAAGAGCAATGTACAAGGGCACTTTGACAAGATCAGAGAAGCAGTGAGTAGGAGGATTGCAGTGTTGGCTGCCGTTTGTTGTGGTCTACAGAGACAATAATACAATTTACATTACCATGATAGGCTAGCAGGAGAACTAAACTGTTTTTAAATAACCAAAGGCATGAATAAATAAATAAGGTAGTAAAAAGAAGTCAGTGATTAACCTGAGATTTTATGCATAGGTAAAATATAAAAGACAGGTGGAAGGGTACAAGGAAGCAGGAGAGAAAACAAGGTAGAGAGAAGATTTGAGGTTGGAGCTGGAACTTTACATACTCATCCAGAAAACTGCGATATTCTTGCATACAGAGGGAGGTGATGTGTGCCAAATAAAGACTACAGACTAACGTACAGAAATTCCTCAGGGCATGTCTCATGAGGAATGCTGAATCTCTGCGATCAGCGTGCTCCGTGATTAGGAGCTGACAATCAACTCCACAGGTAACTAACCCATTATAAAAGCTTCTATGCTGCTTGCAAGTATGCAATCATCCTCCTTGCTCTCAGAGTAGGCCAAAATGGAGCTCTTGCTATACAGTTCAAGCCATACATTCTTTCACTCAGTCTATGGTGTTCGCAGTTTTCTCTCTCATCCCCTCAAAGCTTGGCTCCAAAACAGAAGTGTCTCAACACGCCCCTTCAGGATTTCATTGCCAAACCATGATGCCCTTGTCCACAAACATAATTTCACTTGAAGAGTAATAACTTTTTGAGATGAATATACCAGCAATTCATGTGAGGCTGTAATACTACATTATTACATTACTTAAACATCATGATAGCTTCCCTTCTCATTTTAACTCAAAGAAATAAAACTTGTAATCCTTTGCCCATACTGAATCTTATCATATTTTTTCTGAGCTGTTACATGTAATCTTGAGCCTAGAAGAGTTTCTAATTCCTATCACTATTTTAACAATACACAATAAAAATGCATCTACCACTTGTTTATTTTGGTGCCTCTATCTCCCTTGAAATCCTTTGTGGTCTTCCCTAATCCTAGCAATTAGGAGCTATCCATTACCAATTCTCTCATCAGAGACAATGCACTTTCCAGATAATTAATACACAACCTTAACTCCTTAATATCCATCAATCTCTAAGAACAAGGTTGTATGCAAACAACTTAACTTACTGCAGCCATGAAACTGTTTAAACATAAATTAGAAATGGGATCAGTTGGAAATTACACTTTCTCTTTTATTAAAGTAGCAGCATTTTGCAAACTGGTCCTTAACCCAAGAATTAAACACCAAAAGTTAAAAAAAAAACAGAAAGCACACAGGCGAGCATATGCACATGTTATTAAAACCAAAGCCATATAATTCTATTTGTACTCAAAAACTGCAAAGAGCAAAGATCTCCTGCAGAGATGCTTGTCCAGAATCATCACAAATAGAGCTAACAGGGCTCTCAAGAAACCATCATGTTTGTTCTGTTGCTCCTTTTTTTTTTT
>VXBX01003751.1:133216-145178 GCA_013400415.1 Scytalopus superciliaris | reverse complement strand
TTTTTTTTTTTTTTTTGCACACTCAAAACTCTTCCCTTATGTTTCCACACTTTTCTTTCTTCCTCCTTTCTCTTGGATAAATCACTCCAGCTCTTTCTGCAGCCAGTCTGCCCACTGTTTATTCTTTCTGCTCTCCGGTAAACACTCTGTGGTATGTTGCCTGAAACTGGCTCCACTCTTAATGATATCTCATCCAGCTGGGTAAAGAAGAAAAAAACTTTTTGTGTAACAGATATTCCTTTGGTTGTGCTTGCTGCTTATTGCAGTAGCATGATGCTGTTGACTTAGTCAGACTAGCTAGGAACTTTATGTCCTTTTCCATAAAACTTGACACTTGTTCTCCGAAAAGAACTTTTGTAGTCAATTGCCATTTCTTAAATGGGACATTGCACTTATCTATATTACATTACACCAGTGTCATCAATGTTCTTCTTATGATTTTCCAAACATATTTCAAATTCAAGCCCTTTGCTCTAATGTCCTTCAGCAAGCGTATTCTTTATTCTATTATTTATGCCTTTCTTATGGTCCTAAGAATTTTCTTCTGGTCCAGGACCCTCCCAGAATACACTGGATATATTATTTTATATAGTAAATCACTGATTCCTTTGAGTACAGTCTATCAATGAGTTATACATTTACCTTCTAATAGTTTCATCCACAATATGTTTCCCTAGTTTATTCATCAGGATGTCAAAAGAGACAGATATCTCTTATTACATTCAAGATGAAGGACTGCTGTGGCTTGGTAACTTACATCAAGGCCTGTTAATCTGTTGAAAGGAAATTAGCTGTTTTTTGACAAATGCAGCTTGGTGCAAAATTCAAAGGGAAAGCTTTAAATTCAGTGTTGGAGGAGAGAGATACCAGCAGTGGAAGGACAGCTTAAGCAACCCAGATCTGTGGCTGCCTGAGCCCTGGATGCTGCACTCTGCGTTTACATGGACTGCTGCTATGCCTAAGGACTGTTTACAGTTTATAGATTCTACTTTGATGGAGGATTTTATAATGTTATATGTTCTTCCTTTGTTCTACTGCATGTCCTCATGGAATTTTCTATCCCTCATGGCTTGTAACTCACCCCTAATTGGCCCCTGCTTGCAGCAGGGTACCATCTCCCTATACGGCTTACACCTGCCCCTGTCTTCCCAGTTTGGGCGTTTCTGCCTTGCTTGGAAGACCCCTCCTTAACCCTTCCCTAAACTATTCCCAGGTTCCACCCCATTCCAGAACCTTCCCCCCCCCCAGTCCTATATAAGCTGGCCACCACGTTGGATAGAGATCCTTTTTGAAAACTTTTCCTCCCTCATTCCTGTTACCATTCACAACTGCAATTCAGGTTTTGTGGTTTTTTTGGTTTTTTTTTTTTTTCAGTGAATACAGAATTTGAGGTGGTATGCAAAGTAATATCTGAGACTATGGAAATGGTTACGTAAAAAACTACAACACCCATTTTTTTCTTTTATATTTATGCTCGTAGAATCATAGAATGGCTTGGGTTGGAAGGGACCTTAAAGACCAACTAGTTAACACCCCTGCCATGGGCAGGGACACCTTGCACTAGAACAGGTTTCTCAGAGCTCCATCCAACCTGGCTTTTAACACTTCCAGACATGGGGCATTTACAACTTCCCTGGACAACCCATTCCAGGGCCTCACCACGCTCAGAGAAAAAGTTTCTTCCCCATAGCTAATCTAAACCTACTCTCTGTCAGTTTACAGCCATTCACCTTGTCCTAGCACTGCATGTCCTTCACCAGCTTTCTTGTAGGCCCCCTTTAAGTAATGGAAGGCTGATGTGATGACTATGGATGTGTTCATTCTATGCAAATAGTCAATTTCTAGTTTAATCAGACTTAGTTATGCACTCTCTGCATTTAGTACTTAGTCTTCATATTTAATGGTTTTTTTATTATTGTGTGCAAGTGGCCCTATAAGCCATATGGAGTTTCATCCCTGACTGGATGATTGAAACATGTAAACAGAATCTTCTAACCTTTAAACAAAACAGAAGCTTTTAACATTTAAAAAATATGACAAAAAGTCATTAGACAGGTCACACAAATTTAGATTGTCGGATTTTTTGCCATTGCTGTGATACAAAAAAATCCCCACAGTTCATCTGAATTAACATGCGTAAGTTGAAAACAAAAAAAAAAATATCTTTTGGAATTTTTATTAGTTTTAGAAAAACCCCACCCTATGTCACATAAAGAGTTACCTATCCGACACTCCTGAGCCACTTAAGAGAAGAAAGAATATGTATTTTGGCATTATACAGAATTTATGAATATCATTTGGGATTTCAGAAAGTTAATTTCAAAAGCAGAAGGGTAAATAATCAGATAAAAAAAGGTACAAACTATGCTTCTTCCACATTAGATTTTATCTTGATTTATATTAAGACTGAGCAGCTAGTCAACAGGAGAACCTTACCCACCAGAAGATCTCAAGTATTTAATTATTCTTTAGAATTCTATAGAAGTATGGATGATACCTTTTAACTTTCTCATGTTTATATACAAAATACATTTTCAAAGGAGTATTTTAAATAAAACCAGAGACGGAAAACCTGTTGAGTTTTCTCCACTACAGTTACACCTACCTGTACCTACTTGCCCTTTATATCTTCTTTTGATACTATATAAACTAAGAGTCCTGCAACTTCAACATTTCCACCTGTAGATAGTGGGAAGTAATTTCAACTTTTATACATATTTTTGTTTGGATATTCCACACCAGTGAAATTAGGATGATTAATTTCTACCAAGATTCTCTTTTAATGCATCATTATATGCATAATGTTAAATCAAACCCACATAAATATAATTCTTGGAGAGACTGGATTGAAGGCATTGTTCTGTCAGGAGTTATAAAAGAGATTGTGACATAAAGGAGGAGAGCAAGAAAGAAAAGAAGACTGAATAGGGAAAAGGAATATTATTATTACTGCAAGATCTGAAGAGCACTGTGAGGTTTAGAAGATGTCTATGACCTGTTAAAATTTTTCAATAAAAAGAAAGTGAGCAGGGCATAGTTGTTAACCTGTAAGCTAACCATATTATTGTGGTGAAGAAGTGTGAAACAACAAGAAATGAAATTTGTCTGAATTATTCTTCCAGGTTCCACTGAGAAACAAACAGCCACAGAGGTAATGCAAAGTATGGTAAAGATGGTTTATAGAGGTATATTGCAGTTACAGATCATGCCACTGTCATTTAAAATAAAAAAGTCTTAAACATCTATACTTTAAAACTGCTACACTGCCTGTAAAATACATGAGTTGCCTCTTCTACAGACAGCACAGATACTTTTTATTCTTTCATAACACATAGCTCTAATCTAACACACATTAATTACAACTTCTGAGGCCAGATAGAAAACATTTCTTCTAAAATATTACAGTAATCTTTTCTGCTTGCCATAAAGCTTATCCATTAGCTGCAAAGCTGCTTTATTTTTAAAGGAACTCTGTCAACCCATATTGAAGTCAAAAGTCAGACTGGCAATGGGAACTAGCTTGGGATCTTAATAACTTTTTAACCCTTTTCATCATCCCAGCTGATGATGTGCTTCAAGGGTCTAGAGTTCTTAACACTGATTTCATTTTATCCTCCTTTGAAAGAAGTGGGCAGGTAAAAGATATCTTTTGACATCTTTGCCTCCAGGGTAAGTGACAGCTTCACTCCTGAAGCACAATGGCATGTCTTGACTCCAGGAATAGTCTACTTGTGCATGACTTATTTTGGGCCAGCCTGCGGCTAAGGAGTAAACTTCTACAAGCAACAAGAAATGGCTCTAATCTTACTAACCTCCATCTTTCAAAAGAAACACATTCTGCTAAAGTCTTGCCTCTGGAAGCATGTGTTTTCAGAAATGCATACATTAAAAAAAAACAGGCCCCTGTCAAAAGAAAGAGTTACTGAAAAACAAAGCTGTCTCACTTCTCCCCTCTTATCTGGATAAAGACAAGAGAGAATGAGAAATTAGTATAAAACACCAGATTCATCACTCATTACACCTCAATTATATTTACCTTCTTGAAAGGTAAAAGTCTGGAAGTGGAGGAGAGAGAAGCCAAATATGCAGTTGAGGAATAGAAACAATGGTAAATGGGTGCAATTGCTGTGTCTTGTTTGAGAAGCATGGGATGAGTAGGTGGGGAGAGTGGGAGGAAAGATGCACAGAGCAGAGGAAAAGTGGGATGAGTGGTGAAGGACACAGGCAGAAGGGCTAAAAAAATTATTTCTATGGTTAATTAGAGCTGCACCCCTAAGCCCAAGATAAGCATTGCCCAATTACACTGCCTCCTCTTATGTGATGCCCTGATCTGGAACCAGGTGAACTGAAGGGAGTAAGTGCAATAACTGCACAGATCACTTTGCTTCAGGAAGTGAAAGGTAGCCATAAGTTCCTCTAAAAAATTTCACCCCAATGCATTTTTGAATTTTGAAGTTTCTTACTTAAGTGTTTCTGTTATGGTAAGTGACCAGTAAGTATAACAGCCTCTAATGACAAAAAATTAACAGTGAATAAATAAATAGTGCATCAAAAAGCTATCCTAGAACTCCACAGCTGAGGAGTCATATAGCAACATTAAATTTTTTTTTAGATGAAAACAGTGTGACTTTGGAATTGGGTGGCTGAACAAATATTAAAAGGCAAATGATCTGTGACAAATATTTAGTGATTTTCATTACAGAAAAAAATTAAACTGTCTGTGCAACATGCAGTCTATTGCTAAACTGTCTATAACACAGACAAATTGATAAAGTAATTGAAAAGAGCTGGAAAGAACAAGAAATCATAACTGAACTTCAAGTAACAACTTTAAAGATGTAAAATCTCCAAGAACCCAAACTCCCTTAGCTGTTTAGCTAAGTGATACCATAGCCAAATGTTTCATTAATCTGTGAGTGTTGTATTTATCTCAATGAATGAGTTAAAGAACTTGCACAGTATGTAAAATGTCTGGCACACTTAAGAAGTCTTCCCTTCTTTTGTACATCAAATCACAGGAGAGGAAAGGTCTAGGACATCATAAGAGACAATGAAATGGCTCAGAGATGATGAAATCACACACAAGATATTTTTAGAAATACGCTGAGAGTGTTTCAAAACATACCAAATAACAACTAGTACAAATTAAACAGTCCTCAGACTAGAAATTTGAATAGCTTGTGAAGAATGAGAAAGCAAAGCAGAAAATCCCTTTCAATATCACAATTAACAAAGCAGCAATAATATTCTTTCCTCTTTACCATTAAGTTCCTGCAGTCAGGGTAAATGTATGCTGTGTAGAGAATGTCTTACGGTATGATTTTTGAAAGATGTTTCATTTTCATTCACAAGAATCTAATTCCCACAAAAAGGAGATGTTTGCTTCTTGAATGGAGACAGATTTTTTTCAAAAACAGAAATTACCTTAATATCACTTACCCATTTCCTTCCTTCAAAATACAAGCTGATAAACTACTGTACAAACTAACTGTGTAAATATAAAATAGTTAAAAAGCTAGTTCATATCCAGCCATATCAGCTTGAAATAGTATGATTCTCTTACTGCTTCTTTCTACAAACAAAAAAAATTCTTTTTTCTCCCAATTAAAAGTTCTCAGGGAGGCATGAAAGACTTGGGAGTGAGAAAATAGTATTTGGATTTTTTTTCTAACTTGTTCTAGTTAATTTTATTTTTCTTACCTGAGATCTATTCAAAGATGCAAAAAATACTTCACAAATTATTAGCACTACCAGCTAACTCTCAGGCATTCTTTCCACACAATAATCAAAATATTCCATGCAATCCAGAAGGAAGCATCACAGAATTGGAGAAATTTCCTCTGATCACAAGCTAGATAAGCCTAACACTGAGACTCATGAGCTTAATTTGATACAACAATATGTTTGGATACTTGTCCAAAGACTGTCCAAGTTTATTGAAAGGAACACTGTACTTTTATTCACTGCAAGAAGATACCACAAGCACATACAATGGTAAATATACTAAAACAGCAACAAAATCAATGTCAGTATGTCAATAACTATAGTAGGATCTTGCCTCAAAAATGCCAGGTCTATATGTCATAAAGTCATAGAATCATTTAGGTTACTATCACCAAGTGGAATCATTAACCCAGCACTGCCAAGCCCACCCCAAACCATGTCCCTAAGTGCCACATCTACATGCCTTTTAAATACCTCCAGGGATGGTGACTCAACCACTTTCCTGGGCAGCCAATTCCAATGCTTTACAATCCTTTTGGTGAAGAAATTTCTCCTAATACCCAATTTAAACCCCCTTGGACCAGCTTGAGACCATTTCCTCATATCTCTTGTTAACTGGGAAAAGAGGCCAAAAACCATCTGGCTACAGCCTCCTTTCAGGTAGTTGTAGAGAGCAACCAGGTCTCCCCTCAGACTCCTCTTCTCCAGGCTGAACAACCCCAGCTCCCTCAGTCGCTCCTCACAGGACTTGTGCTCTGGACCCTAAACACCATATGCCACTTTCATTTGCTTCAGTACAGACAGTCTGAGGGACAGGAGAAAAAGAAGTGAGTGGTGAATATTGAGGAAGTAATGATAAGTAAAGATAAGTTAATGGTAATAGAAAGAAAGCTAAGGTAAACAGGGACAGGTCACATGCAAGAAAAGGAGTTGTACAAGCAGATGAAATCAGAGCCAACAAGAATATTTCAAAATACAGCATTGAATGTTCAAGCAATAATCTCAAAGTGCATTATTAAAAAGAACTACTTTTCCTCTCATATATCCTATTTTGTAGACAACTACCAGTATTTTCAACTTCTAAATAAGGACTAGAATAGCAATGAGCCTGATCCAAACCCTACAGAAATCAGTAAAGTACTCTGATAAGGTGAAGGTAACCAATGTGATTTGCAAGATGCTGACACTCACAGCTGTGCCTCCAGACCTAGAAAAAGAAATTGTCTCTCTATCACATTCATAACCTTTATGCTTACAGAAGAGAAATATATCAGGCCTTACTTCAGAGAAAATAGTGCTGTACAACACACTGTGGTCAGGCCATAAAGCATCACTTCTATTAAGGACAGTTACATGAAGATGTAACAAACTTTGCCTATTTTTTAGCATAAAATTTGGAAATGGAAAAAATTCCTTATGTTATTATTTTTCCATTTAATCCCAATATAGTCAGTTTAAGCATAAAAACTATGGAAGCAGAAATTCAAAGTACATGATTGTGCTGGTTTAAAGACAAACTGGCAGGAGAAATGAACCCAACTCAGGAAGAGATTAAAAGTCAGAATTACAATTAAAAAAAAAATCACAATAACTACAATGATACAGAGAAAAAAATCCATTTGACCCACAAAAAACAGGTGTATAACCCAGCATCCTGAGGCCCAAACACAAGAGAGCTCACCAGCCCCTGTGCTGAGTGCCACCTGGCCCCCCTGAGTACAAAGAAAAAGGAAAGAAGAAACCTCTTGGTGATAATGATGGTCACAGTCTGGTCGAGTGGCAGTTGCAGTCCTGTTGAGGCTCTGCTCCTCCTCTGGATCCGACAAATGGTACCCGAAGTTCCAAAACCCCATAATTATATATGCTTAGGCTCAGGTGGAAGTACTCAATACCTCCCCCAGGGCAAGGAGTTTCACAGTGGGTGAGTTACTCTGTGAGTCATGGGATGCTCCTTGATAGCCCATTAGCAGACATGACCCCCTCAGGCTGGGTGTGAAGGTGTTAACTCAGGGGAGTTATCACACCTGAGTCCTTGGTGTGAATACAGGAAAACTTCCTTATCTCACAGAGTTCCTAAACACCTAGCTTGTAGCCTGAGGGGTCAGGTTTGCCCTGGGCAGCTGCTGCAAATGATCCATTGTTAGCAGTTCATGAGAAATGACACAGAGGGTGTAGAACACACAGTGTTAGCCACACCCACACAGTGACAAACTGGTCCCAGCCCTATAACAAGGACACTGATCTATTAAATTCTAGCCAATACACTTTCATCATTAAACCACCCTGAATTTGCTTCGAAGATATTATTCAGAGAGCAATCTGATGTAACACCATGTGTTAAAATTATATTCTTACACACCAAAATGACTCAGGGAGCTTAGCAGAGACATATATAAGTAATCTGAAATGCAGGGCATGACAAGAAATAACCCACAGAATGTAGTCACAGAATACAAACACAATCATCAGTAGCAGTGAGCTCCTGTCAGTCATTCTTGTCTCCAAGTTCCTGCAGGAGAGAGAATATTTGCTCAGATTCGCATATTTGTTTGCCTGCTGTGCTTGTTTTGGTATCCACCTGACAATCTGCATGGAATGAGTGGCAGAGGCAAATGCTGAGGAGCGTCAGCACCGAGACGAGATGAGTTCTGACTGTATTACCATTTTAAATGGTCTGCCTGCCGAGTGCTGGGATTTCGTTCCTCCCATACCTGCCACGCTTCATTAGCCATCCCTCCCCGCAGCCCTGTGCTGCCGAGAGCCCTGCTCATTCCCCGAGTCGGGAGGCAGCTGCAGTTAGCTCCTCCTACAGCAGCGAATTCCCACTTTCCCTGCCTCCCAGCGCCGAGGGTGTTTGTACGCGCAGTGTGCACAGACACCACTGCAGTACATTCACTGCACCAGTGACCGTGCCCGGGCTCTGGGAGGCTGTTGCCTGTTTTCAGCCTATTAAGCAGGAAGCCTAAAGTGCTCCGGGAACCACTCTGTGCCCGGGCACAGGGGAGAAAATCAAACAAGTAATAGAAAATCTGATAGTTTAGATACACAGTGATAAAACAACTTCCTCCCCCACCCCAGTTTAACATTAAGTGGTTGGATTAACCTCTGCAAAACACAGGCAATGTTCTGAGATGAGAGCAAAGGATGCCACATAGGAACATAGTGATGCTTCATTTCTAGATAAACATTCACTTCATCTGACTCCATGCATAAAATAAGCCTGATCCTGCACTATACTGAGGAAACACTTCATTTTCCTGCTCTTGTGTGCCATAATCTTAATCTTATGAGCTATGAAAACTCAGTTCAAATTAGTTGGACATTTGAGAAAGAGTAGACAGGGGAAGTGAGGTCACCATCTCTCCCCAAACATAATGTCAGTAATCAGGAATAAATTCAGTATTCATATGTAATTTAGTAGCATACTAGTTTGCAACCCATTTCATTGAAAGTACAGAGTATTACAGTGAATTCTGGAGAGTAAATTTATCATTCTTTGAAATTATTTAGGATGCTTATTTCCTAATAGCAGGGAGTAGAGATTACTACTTCCCCCCCTTCTTCCTTTTGCAAACAATATGTAGACAATAAAAGGGATAACTAATAACATTTGGAGCAGCTAACTACAGCTCTAGTCCTGTAGCAGAAACTTTATATCTCTGTAAAAATCCCCATTTGTCAAATGTTTCAAATGTGCTTAAATATATTTTAGCTATTGTCACTATCACCTTCTGAGCTTCAAATCATCAAATTTATTTTAGTTATGCTCATAAATCCTTACATAATAATTCAGTTCTACCACACAGTGAAAACAAATACATCTGAGGAAAACTAGGATTTAAAAATTAGATTTTTTTTTAATGTCTGGAAAGTAAAAACAATATTAATTTATAAAATCTCCAGTATTTTAATAATATAGTTTAAATGCAAGCAACATAATTGACTATATTAAATCAAAAATATGGTTCAGTACGGGAGGACAAAAAAAAAAAAACCCTACAGTTTTCTTTGAAATGTTCATTTACTAGCTTCAGAGGCAATAAAAAGTTTAAAAATCCAAATACTAGTATTTCATGAATCTGATCAAATCTAAAACTGCAGACCACACCAACATAAGCTAGCTTGCTTAAGTTATGGACAGAAAAAGAAGAATTCATATATTCAATTATAAAATACTTAATCAGTGAGGGAAGTTTCCTCAATTTTCTCTTATTAACTTTTTGCTATTGAATATGAAAATCTTTATATTATTAAAAAAAAGACTTGTACACAGTGTTATGTATTGTGTGAAGACATTTACATCTTACAGTTAAGTCTTTGTTATATATTTTAAGTAATATTGTTTTTCTTTTATGCAGAAAATATATATCAGAAAGAATTCTTAAGGAATCAGGCAATTAGATAAGATGGAGGGTTTAATAAACTGAGTTTTGGAATGAGATCTTTGTTTTCTGTGAAATTAGACACTTGGGCAAAGTTTGTGGTGCAAGTTCAGGTGCAGGAGGCACCTTCCTTTGATCTTCCCTTGCTGGACCACATTTCTTGAGGTTTTAGAGTATTGCAAGGCTATTTCAGTAAAGGAACTGCCTTAAACAGCATTATTCCCTTCTTAATTTGACTTCCTTTGACACAATTCCCCAGGCCCCTGCATGAGAATAAGGTTTCCAAAAAAAATGTCATGGAATCACAGAATGGTTAGGGTTGGAAAGGACCTTAGACATTCTCTAGTTCCAACCCCCACTGCCATGGGCAGGGACACCTCCCAGTAGACCAGGTTGATCAAAGCCTCATCCAGCCTGGCCTCAAACACTTCCAGGGATGGGGCATCCACAACTTCTCTGAGCAACCTGCTCCAGTGCCTCACCACCCTCACAGTAAGGAATTTCTTCCTAATAGCTGATTCAATACTACCCCTTTTCTGTTTTCAGGCAATTACATGCCCTTGTAAAAAAGTCCCTTTCCAATATCAATGTTAATATCAGAATGTAATTTATAGTTATTAATTCAGTTTTTATGAATGATAATCAGCACCACAAAACCTGGTGATTCCTAAACCTGGTGGTTCCTGTACTTGTTCTGTGTGCTCAGAACCTCTTCATGCTAATAATCAGTAGAAAAAGTAACACTTGAAAATCTTTAGGAATAAGCAGGAAACATTTTTTACTTTCCTAATAAGGAGCTAAGTACCCACATCACTAGAGCACTGCTTAGGTGTGAGTCAAACTTATGAACAGAAGATGGTACACAAAATGCTACAAAATAAATTATAAAAGAGTAACAGGTACATTTTAATGATAACCAGACCTTATAAAGTCTCCATGCTTATGTTCTTCATTAATCCCTTTGCTGCAGCTGTGTATATTTATTCAACAACACAGTCTTTCACAGGGAGTTGATTTAAATAGGAGGTAAAGTGGAATATTATGAAAGATACAGGTACTTCATTCAGCCTCATAGAGTTGATAGAAAATTCAGAGATACTGCTTGACACAGTGCCATGAACATCCACTGTAATGGCTCTGCATAATTATGGTCCCTTCAATAAATATGAGATGCACTATAACATTTACACCATAAAGAATGTTTTAGCCATTGCCTTTCTATAGTTTATGAATACCATCCTTTAAGATCAAATAACAGTTACTGACTCTGAGTGGATTAAAGCTTAAGCTTTTTTTTTTTAAAATGAATGATAAAAGACTTTTTTTTGATTCAACAGTGAAATTTTAAAATGGTGGTAAAAGCATAAATTGTATTAAAATATAACATTGTATGAATAACAGCAGCATCACAAAAAAGCAATAAAATAATGCATTCATTTTCTCATTCAGTTATAAAATCTATAAACTATAGAACCCTACAGGGAGCATTAGATATCATTTACAGTATGAAAAGAAACATCTTTCAGATAAGGAAATTAATCAGCATGAGTTCTGTGGATCTGTTAACTACAGATAATAGTTGCTGAATGTTTTTTAGGACCCAAAATCAATAAACTGCAGTTCCTTTCCCTTTGCAACCTCTCTTTTTGTAAGACATAGCAGGGCTCTCTCTAATTATGATTCAGGTCATTGTAAAAAGTGTTCAAAAAGAAAAGTTTAAATTTAAACTTTACTAACTATTTGAATCAATTCTAATGAGTACATACATTTAAAAGCCTACCCCTCATCCAAACAAAACAACCACCTCTGGTAACTTCCAGTGTCTGCCTCTATTAAATTAATTATATATATATATA
>VXBX01003751.1:89879-132901 GCA_013400415.1 Scytalopus superciliaris | reverse complement strand
TATATATATATATATATATATATATTCTTAGCACTGTTAGCCCTAATAACAAAATATCAATTTTACTGGTCAGCTTTCAGGCACTAACACCACTGCCAGGTGCGTGCAGGCCTTTCTTGCCCATCTAAGCTGGGACTGGCGATCTCTGGGCTGACTGCAGAGATCTTCATGTCCTTGTCACAGGGACGCACATGTCACTTAAACCTTTCATATTCCAGGTGTCTGGCCCTGGAAGACACTGCTGACAGCCCAGAAGCTGAAAACAGGATACCAGGGTTTCTACCATCTCTGCTTCAGGGCCAGATCCAACCATTTCAAACTGTGAGATCACATTTTCTAGCATCTCTGGCCGTGGGACTAGCACAAAGCAAGCTCTTGCACTCTGCCATCTGAATATCAAACCAATAACTCAGGCTGTGGACTCATGCACTTAATTCAGAGTGATCTTGCTCATTTTTATTCCCCAAATGATTCACTTTTCACACAGATGTACTGTCCTGTCATTTCAGTGGCTTAAAATTATTTATTATCCCTAGGAGCGGAGTTATAAAGTACAGTCATTTACCCTTAAGGAATAAAATTCATAGCATTTAAAGCAAGAAAGAGATCTATCCCCCCCATTTTGAGTCTCTTTCACACATTATGTTCTACATTGGGCCTTGGCAGGATGAGATATGTCTGTGCTTCTGAAGATGCTGCCTTTCAGATAATGAGACATAAGGCCAAAACTGTCACTTACATCACTAAAATACCTCATAGCACTTCTTTAGATGCTTTCCCAGGACACAGAAAGATACAATAGAGAATAGTACCATACAGAAAAAGCAAATAAATACTCTTCTAAACTAAAAAATTATTCCTGATAGTCTGCAATAGTGGAAAACTACTAAGATCATATAGTCAGTAACTTGGATAACTCAAAGATAATCTGAAATAAAAATAAGTGGGAAAAAAAAGCTTTGATTTTCAGAGGCTTCCACAGCAAAAGCAGTGAACAGAATCAAGCAAAAGTTTTTATTAATTTCTCAAAGGGAAAGCATTCTCTCCAGTTAGCCAAACAGACCCCTCAGTAGAAACTGACTTAAAAACTAAGACTCAGAATGAGAATGAGAGGTCTGATGAAGTCAGCTGTTGAGGTAACCTGTGAAGGTTCCCAAGCAGATGAAATGCTAATTGGTTCACAGCATCACAGAATATTCTGAGTTGGAAGGGACCCACAAGGATCATCCACTCCAACCCTTAGCTCTGTACAGGACTGTGCCCAAGAATCCAAATGCTTCTTGAACTTTGTCAGCCTTGGTTATGCAACCACTTCCCTGGAGAATCTGTTCCAGTGCCCAAGCACCGTACAAATGAAGAACCTTTTCATAATATTCAACCTTAACCTCCCCTGACACAACTTCAGGCCATTCCCTCAGGTCCTGTCACTGGTCACCACAGAGAAGAAATCAGTGCCTGCCCCTCCTATTCCCCTTGTGAGGAAGTTGTAGACTGTGATGTCTCCCCTCAGTCTCCTCTGCTCCAGGCTGAACAAACCAAGTGCCCTCAGCCGCCATTTGTTAAAATATTTTTTCCACAAGTAACTGAACACAAATCAGAGAGATGCCAGAAAAACACTGAGAAATATTACTGCACATCATTTTTGTCCCTCACAGATATGAATCTACATTAGGAGCTTTATTGATATGAGACAAGGTTGTGCACAACTGCCAGAAAGTTGTCATCAGCCCACAAGGTCTGGAATTAAGTGGTCGATCTGCACAGTTCTGCTCCAGGCTGAATAGTGTCCCATCACAGAGGTTTTCTAGAATAACAGCCTGTGGATACAGGAGTCTGCTGGAAGGAAGAGGTATCTCTTTTCTCTACTTAAGGAGTCCCTATCACGGGACAATACTGGAATGTTGTTCCAAATAGCAAAGAGGTCACCTAACAGCAACGGCAGTGTGATACAGATAAAAGTAAGCACTAACAACAGGATTTCCACAAAAGGACAGTAACTACAGAGCATCAGAAAAGGCATTGAGAAAATTGTAGTCTCTGCTGTAAAAGAAACACTCATGCTCTGTAGCTTTTTTACATCTGTTAAGAAGTGCAAATTGTGGTGATATATTAATCTTATCTCTACTGTTTATTCTCATTGTCTTCTAATAAGACCAAATATCTTCTTCAGTCAAAAAAGTATACTAAGCACTTGATTCTGTGACAACACAGTCTTAACACCAGTTAATTACAAGCAAGTCAAGAATTTCACACCTGAATTTATACAAAGTGATGCATGTGAATATTTTAAAATATTCTTTTATATGCACTGAGAGTTTGGCAGGTTTCTCTGAACAATTTGTGATGCTACTAGAAATGTCTTCTTGATGAGACTGTAAAATGACACAAACATGCAACTACATGTTGCAGTGACTACCACCATAAAATCATCAGTTACTGTGTGTGGCTAGCCGTCGCAAACGACGATGCTTTTTATGCCTGCGCGAATGGATTTATTACGTGGAGCTCAGCGTGCGCGGAACTGGCCCCACCCCCTTTAGCCCTGGGACACTCTAGCCTTGGCCGGGGCAAGCCCGGACGAAGTTGGCAGAGCGAGACCCGCAGGACTCGAACCGGCATCCTTCCGAGAAGGAGCACGGATCCAGGGGTGGTGGCTTTACCCACTCGGCCACAGCCGCCGGCATCAGTTACTGTAAACCAGCAAGATTTCACAGAGTTCTTACAAGGTTACATCAAAATGCAACTGCTGCAGTACCAGATGTATGAGCTACAGCTTGTTTTCTGTTACAATTAGGACTGCAAGTCCTGATAGAAATTTTTGGGGTTTGTGATAAGCCATGCAAACTAAGGGAAAGAAGATCCTTTAATTAGAAGATCTGAAAATCTGCTGATTTAACACATAAAAGACACAAGTTGTAGCATTCTCTCAATTTTCTGGAACATCTACATTTGGAAATGGAAGTTCACAGAATGCTTGCTTTGCTCCTACACGAGATAGGGAGGCAACAGAATACAGATGAATTTCTTCCGAAGCTACATGTAAATTCCTAGATACACGTAAGAAAACCTAGAACATTTTTCCCAAGTGGAAAAAGATTAGTATTTCCTAATGGCTACTGTTCTTCTTTGAAACCACAATGCTCCTTCCCATCCTTGGATGTTCAATACATTCCTCTCAGTTGGGAGAACTGCACAGTCACAAGGAATAAATAATTTTCGGACAGAAATTTTCCATATTATGAAATGGATTTCCTGACATCTTCTTTGACTAGTATATGCTAAAAGCAACTGCACAGTAAAGTCACACATGATACTGACAACCCCACCTGTATGGAAAGTACAGGCACACACCCATAGTTTATAAATGTATTCATCAAGATTTCTGAAAACATACACTCCCCAAACTATTATGGAAAGCCTGCAGGCTTCATATATTCGCTTTAGATTTGCAGATATTTCTCAGATCATTAACAGCGGCTTCAGTCAGCAAGCCTTGGGCCCGTATTTTCAAATCACTAGGGAATTTATTTTTCATACCACACCAAGCCAGTTCCTCAGCTAGCATAAATTATTACAATGCATTTAAAGTCATACATGCATGACAGCTGGATATGTGTAGTGTACCTACTGTACTATGTATATGGTACAACTACCACAGATATAAAGCACAGTTTTCTGTTTATGAGGAGTTCTATGCGTGCACTAGAATGTCTTTACTTGGATATGCTACAAGATCTGTGGCAGGTAAAGAGTCATCTGTTGTATTAGGATGCTTCTTACTTTGCTATTCACAGAGTTACTGAATCAGTATCTGAGATCCCACCCTTTAAATTAGGCTATTAATTCTGGACATTTTTACAGTGAAGAATCCTCATTCAAAAAAAAAAAAGGCCAAGGCACCTGGAAGGTCTGGCTGATAGGGATATGGAGATATCAGTAGATATTACTGGTGGAATGAATTGGGGTCATGAGCATCCAGATTATGCACAGATGCTCTGGCATCATCTTTGGCACATCTAAGTCTCTTATGTCAATGGTGTTCACTGAAGATGTGTTGCAGCTGGTGCACAGGGAATGCGAGATCATCCGTGTGTCACTGATGCTTGCTGAGAGACAGCTATTTCAGCTCTCAAATGCAAACACTGATCTGGGAAATGAGATGACAACTGAACATAAAATTAGCATCACAGTGACAAAGGAACATGTCAAAAATATTTCACAAGTCACTAAAGTTGCTAATTTGTGGTAACATATCTCCTTTTTCTATTCTACTAAAAATAATTAAAAAAAAAACCAAGCCAGAATTAATATTTGTAAATCTGCATTTGACTGGGAGAAGAGAAGTATGAGCTGGCAGCTTAGCACTTTTGTGTCATATCAGATAGATAAAAGTGGAATGTGCATATGACAATGTTGTAATTTTTTTGTTCATCATGAAAGTGCATTTTTTCCATATACAGTACACCCCAGGTATTTATCTTTGCGGACAGTTCTTTATTTCTTTCCCTCTCACTGCCTCTTTCTCCATCACCACTGCTACATATTTCTGAACATTTATACAAAGTGTCCAATTAATATATGTGGTTTTCTTCTGAAGAGGAACAACTTTACTGTAAGTTTGAAAGAATACAGGAAGTTTAAAGTAAAGGCTTTCTACACTGTAACCTACTAACAAGGTTCAACCGCAACCTTTTCTGCATATCAGTCTTTATCTTTTAGATGTCCCACCAAAGTCACTTAGGACAACATAGAAAAGTAAGATGTGATCAATCCAGGAGAAGCAGTGGGAAAAGGAACACATTTCTGAAGCTTACTCCATCAGCAATCTCAATGTCAAATCTGAGGAACAAAACTGGAGGAACCTTTTTACCATAGGAACAGGCAGCACATGACAGATGGCAAGGTATAAGAGAGTCTTTTAGTGAGAGACAGTGTCTGAGTACAGACAGATTCTACGACTGAATGTGTTGTGAGGAACAGCCGGCTTGAGCACTCAGTTTGAGGGAATTGCACTGTGTTTTGCCTGCTAAAAGAGTCTAATTGCCTTTTTAATTTTTTTTTTGTGGTACATGTCTCTATCAAATAAAAGACATGAAATGTTATGTGGGATGAGCAGGAATATTCTGAATAGCTGATCCACCTTGGAAAATTCTGGGTCTGCAAATTATTTAACCACTATTGAAAAATGATTATGCATCCCAGGCCACTCTTTTAAGTGATGAAATATACTTATCAGCATCAATGAAGCTGCAACCATTTAACACAAGTGAGCATGGATTTTTTTACTTGGGAATCAATAACTTCTTTTTGATTTCTTATCAGTTAACAACACAGAGCTGCCCAACAACAGAGAATTACTACAACGCCGAAGAGTATATCATATTCACCACCAAGTGTCATTAATCTTTCATACCTTCAGAACTTAAAAATATTAGGGTTTTTGTTTAAAATTTTTTAGCTATATGAATAGTAAGTGACCTCTAGCTCACACCTTCCTGTTCAGAGAATGGCTAGAGAGATTATGACCTCTGCTTTAAGTCAGTGCTTCATTTTAATCAGATGACTCTCATCTTCCAAAGAAAGTAACTTCTGCCAATTATGATTACACTTGTATCTATGTCACTGCAGTGAAAGAGTCACAAGCATCATCATTTTTATCCACTGCTACTTGTTTTTTTTCTTACAAGAAAAGTGTCTGGTACTAATAGAGGAAGTCAGAACAGCTCCAATTTTTCACAAATCCTTCATGTTATTCAGATTTTTTTTCTACCATGGTTGTCCCTTTTAATTGTCCTTTAGCTATGATATTAACAGTCCAACAGATTGCTATGACTTGATTATCCTTATTATCTTTTGTAAGATGACTATAGGGTCTGATAAAACTTACCTTTCAGAGAGCATGTCTGGCCAACCCAGCAGGCTGAGATTTTTAATGGTTGCACTGTAGTATTACAGTAATCATCTACACAAAGTATATAGATCAACACTGTATCTTAAAGAAATCTTATGCCGTGATTAATATGAAGATGTAATGTGTAGAAGAGAAGATTGTTTTGAGCATAACTACACCTTCATTAGATATTTTTACCTGTTAAGGAGCAAAGGTCTTTAAGACCTACTCCCAGAATTCAAGTTGGAATCTACTCTTAAAATGTAAATAATTTTAGAGCTAAAAGGAATAAAAACTATAGTTATCAAATATGGCACAGAAGAAAACAAACAGATGATACCAGCAATCAAAGGTAAAATCACTTGAGTCATACAAATACACACATTCTCAATCAGTGGGTCACTTAGCAGTATCCAGGAAAAAAGCCTGAAGTTACCCTTCCTCATCAGCAGTAAAATAATTTCAGCATCACACTAGGGGTAAGGACAAAATATGGTCTTTTCATTTCCTTGAACTAAAAGAAAGACAAGAAAATCCTTTGATTTTGTCCTGACAAGCATTATTTTCTAATCACATTCCTCAAATCCACAGTTACTACAGCTACAACTGAGCACTTAGTAGGGCTTTAAAAAAAGTAGAATTGCTGTGATTAAACCTAGTTAAGCAGTTCCCTGCACTGTAAAGCTCCCATGTCAATACAGTCCTGACACCTGTTCCTTGCCATTTGGCTCCATATAGCAATTTTACCTGCTCATCACAGCACCAGATTTTTCATCTCCTCTCACCTTCCAAGGCTAGGTGAGGAGAAGTTGCCATGGACTCTTCACCCACCCACCCTCCTTTTGGTTCAGATCAGAAAGAAAATAAGCAGGGAACGTCACAAATGGAAAGACAGAGAGAATGCCTGCAGGAAAAGACAAAGGAGGGGAAAGAAAGGAAAAGGAAAAATATTTTTCCACGTAATAGTGACAGGATTTAAACAAAGAAACTTTTGCTTCCCACAGCAGCTCAGTTATGAGCTGTTCGCTGGGTGTGTCAGATGGGTCAGTCAGCCTCTCCTTTTTTCATCCTGGAAGCACATTGCCCACCTACGTGCTTACAAGATGCATTATTTGTCATTCTGAAACCTGACATATACCTGAGCACTGATAATGCCTTGCTTGTCAGCCTCAACCTTCTGACAGTGAAAAGAGGCAAGAAGAAAGGGGGGTGGGGGGACGAGGAAGAAAAAGCCAGTTACAGCTTAGCAAATGTGCTGAAGTTATTTCAGTCATTAAGCATGAATGGAGAAGCAATATCTCAAGTCATTACTCATTAGTATCAATGAATATGTTATTTGGGTTTATTTTCCAAGTAAACTGAGGTGAAACTTGCATAATAGAGGGCTAATTGACAGAGGCATAGATGCATAAAACATCTAAGCTCAGGGAAGAACTTGCTGAAGAGACTAAATGTCACTGATGCCGCTGTTCAGCGCAAACATCTGCTATTGAGCACTTCGTGTTTGCCCTGAGGGCCTGCTTTAGTTTTCTCAGGCTCCCTAAAGCTCCAGCTGAAGTCGGCAGGGATCCAGGGCATGCCTGAAGCACAGGAACTGTAAGATGCAATATACTTAACTGTCAATTCTGTCCCATGGAAATCCACATAGGGATTTCAGAGGGGACCAGGTAGCTTCAGAGAAGACACAGCAGACCCGATCTGGGCAGGCATCTCTGCCGTGGCTGCAGTCTGTGCTGAAGCAGATCCAAAAACCATGGGTCAGCCAAACACTGTCTAGGACTTCTGCACTCCAGGTGAATGACTGTCCCACACTTTTCTACAGCCCTCTTTAGTCCATGCATATTCACAAAATTTGTCGAGTATTGTCCTGTGTCCTGTATGGATGTGAAGGGACAAAGGAAGTTTAAACTGCAGCTTCCCAAAGAACGATTTTCTGAGACACAAATGGACTTATATAAACAGACATAATCTATATATTAAAGGTACACAGAATTTGTTTTCCAGGAGATAAGAGACAGTTCTGCCTTGCTTAAGGGACAAGCCCCACTGTCTTCTTGGTTGAATTGCCTTGCAGAACTGAGGGGCCTGAGTGGTGAAGGGCAAACTGACAGGGTACACACTGCCTGATAGCAATGTGCTAAACCCTACCTAAAGAGCACGTAGCAGGAGCAGAGAGAGTACTAAAGACCTTCTGAGTCCTGAGAGAAGAAGTGAGGAGGTAGCTGTGCTTTGAGTATCTCTTGTTCCTGCTTCACAAGAGAGCTTTCTTGCAACCCCAGTGTCTTGCCTCCATGCAAGCCATGGCTTTGGCCTTAGCTCCTAGGACTCTGGGGTTTCAAAGGGATGCATCTTTCAGCCTCGGCATCCAGGTCATGTTCCCAAAACGATCAGCAGCAAGGAGGGGAACCATGCCTCTCACCAACACTGAGGTTCTGCATGCAGAGGAGGGCAAAGCTGGATCCCTACTCGTAACAGGCAAGCAGTTGAATGGGTCTGTCAAGTACCCCTCTCAGGCAGACCTCTGCTGCTACAGAAGAATAGCTAATAAATTATATACTACTTCTTTATCAAAAGGCAGCAAAATTCTTCTTCTGAATATAAAAAGAATTCATTATAACATGTCACTTACTATAAAGTCTTTTTTTTCTTTTTTTGCAACAGACATGAAAATTAAACAACAATGACGATTTCTTGTACTTTTGCTCACAATACTTTATAATTAAAAAAATGAATTGCAAATGTAATATAATTTAATATAATTGTCACAAATTGTACTGTAAATGCTTTAAAATTAAATAATCACTGCTAAATGTCATATGATTACATACATTTCTCATCTATCAAATTTATACCACATTTCTTGAGCATACATCCTCTTATACTAAAATAGGATTTCTAACTATTCACTTTTATTTCTGGTTTGAAGTTATTAATTCAAGTGACAACAAACATTGGACATTGGACTAATGATTTTAGAAGCCAACTGATATTTTCAGCGTTTAAACTTAGAACTTCACAGAGATGCTTCCCTTCCTAATTGAAATACTGTTTCAAAAGTACATAAAAATAAGAGGAACAGTATTCCCTTTTTAAAATACTTGGAAATTTATATTAGAGTGGGAGACTACCACTGCATTTAAGAAAATGCAAACTTTATTGGCAGTAGACAGTCAGGTAAGCACAAAATAGACCTTGCAACTAAAAAGGAATATAGACAATCACTGCAAGAAGGATCACAGCCATTACACATGCTGTTCTATAAACCATGGCACAATCAGCCATGTCCTATATGAACTGCTGAAAATACAGATTCTTATGAGTAATCTACTGCATTTTGATAGCCATGTACACAGTAGTTAATATTGTACATTATTTGCAACTCTCTGTGAAAACTAATCTGTGTTATGAATCAGATTGCCATTTCTGTCAACACCTCTGAAAATTATGCAAAAGATCTTACAAATTTTTGAATTTCATTCAAAACTCATCTTCACTCAAATATATGTGTAAAAGTAATTTCAGGGAAAAAAGAATTTAAAAGGTCACCTGATACAAGAAAATTATTCAGAATTAACATTTCTACCTGCTTTTATGCAGTGTTGTAATATCAAATGGCAAGCTGTAAACACAACCCTTGTGCACAGCAAGACAGGCTATCAGGAGAAATAGGGCAGAGAGGCTCTATTTTGCTCATGCAGAACGTGGCTCATGAATGAGCCAACTGTCTAAATGCATGTCCAAGAGTAAATGCAGCCATATGTATAGTCTGTGAGGCAGCATAAGCACATACTGAACCTTGATTATCTTCATAGTTTAGTGGCATCTGTGGCTCAGACTGCTTGGAGGTTAGCATGTACAAATGATTAATTTGAGGAATTTGGTTTTGAACTTGAGGGAACTTTTCTTGGTTTGGCTGCATACTCGAGGTAGAGGAGAAGAGCCATACACATCAGGACAACAGCAAACTTGCATTTCTAAAAATTGAAATAATACCATTGGGACTCATTTCTAATTAAACTTAGCAGATAGACATGTCATCACTTTGAATCCTGGTCTATCACTCAGGTTTTATGTTGATGTCAAGAATGCTGAGGTAAGCTCAGTAATTTTATGCTTTCTACTTCCAGAAAAACATCTTATTTTACATTCCTAGTAACAAGACAGGTGCAGAACTGCCATTTATATAATCCACCTTGCAAACAGATTTACTAAGACAGCAAAAAAAAGCTTACTAATGTTCTGCTTTTACAACTTCCGTTAGAACATTATGGCATAAATTACAAAATGTAATGCTGAACAGCCTGCCAGAATCAAAAAGAAAACAAATTGAGAGTAAGTAAATTAATTACCTTCTCATGCATATATATACATTTAAATAAATGTATACTGTTTATACCACTCTAAAGATCAATAACAAATTTAGCACATGTGAACTGTGTAATATATATGTAATAAGAGCACTGTCAAAGGGAAATAATTGATCACATCTACAGAGACTGAAATCCAAGAACAGTATTTTGAAACATCACAGAAAGATAATGGCATCTTGAGGTGTATTCTGGCTTTGATATAAGTAAAATGTACTAAATATAATACTGTGCATACAAAAATGTTGGATCAATTTAATACATGCACAAATAAAACTAAGCTTTCAGAAGAAGAAAGAAAAAAGACAAATTTAAAACTTCTTAAAAAGAACATATGTGTTAAATGCTAATCCTATAAATCCTTATAATTGTTATGGGTGGATTTAGACCAGGTCTTTAGACCAGGTTTACAAATTATCCTGGCATCCTTCCTTCCACCACTTCCTTCCCTACTTCCAAGGAGCAGTGGTGTTTAACTCTTCCAGCCAAAACATTCCCTGTTATTTCAGTAAATTACACGATTGTTTGAAATCTAGCATGCTTTCTACCTTCTCATTTTACCTCTGACTCTACTGAAGTAATTCAAAGACAAAAGTCTCCTTACAGCTTAACAGCACTGCAGCAGCTCCAGGAACAAAGGAGTTCACATTCAGTTCCATGTCACTGCAAGCAATGACAGACCTCTATATCAAACACTACCCTGGGTGCAGGGAGCTCACTGCCCAAAGAAGGGGAGGAGAAGTACAGTGTGAAAGTTCTCTGCTCCGGCTCGCCTGAGGAGAGGAGAATCTGGGCTTTTCTGGCTTTGTCCTAGAGGATTTCCCGGGGTCAGATAACGTGCTACATGCCATAGCTACCACCCAGTGGTGTGGGCAGTAACTGTCCCTGTATGCCAGGCAAGAAGTTCATTCATATTCTTGTGCCAGTAGCTTTGTTGACCAGTCTTCCACATCACTGTAACCAAACCTGTGACTTTTCTAAGCTGTTCATGGTGATTTCCCAGACACCCTTTATCCAAATACCAGCACTAAGCACAGCTAAAGGGGGAAAAAAAAAACCCCAAGAAATATCCACAGAGACTTCCTATAATTCTGCTAATAGCCATCTCCACTCTCACCAACCATGGATGCATTCTGCTGCATATTTCTAGTTTTGACTTACTCGTTGAATGCTTTTCTGAAAGGCATGTAAAAGTATGAAGCAGGAGAACTTTCATAAAGAGAGTTTCAAATATAATCCCTCCTCCACATCAAGGACTTTTAAAAAAGTACAATATATACCAAATTACTATATAAAGAGCTATTACAGCAAACAAAACAAGCGTTATCATGGTGACAATTGTTCTGAGTCAGAAGCTGAGACATTTGCTCTACTGCACAAGAAGAAGATTGATTTACTGGAATCTGTCTTCATAATTAAAAGGAAATATACTGCTCTTTGCAAGGTCATAACTGGATAAATAAAGTCATAATCAGTGCAAACTGCAATACTGGAAGAAAATATTTCCTTTCATAGCTTATCTGAGGGAGACTATAGAAAATTAAGTCAAGTTCCTTAACTTTCTTCACAGTATCTCTAAAGATCATAAATTTTTTAAAAGAAACCCAAAGAGATGTACCACAATGTATTATGAGCTGAAAACTAGACAGCTGTGATAAAATTATAAACATAATTCAAAAAGCTTAAGATCTAGAAAAAGTTACCAATCCCATAACTACTAGAATAACAGTTTTCATTTCTTTGTTTAATGGTAATATTTTATGCATTATTTGAAAGACAGATCAAGTTACAAAAGCCTATGTCTAGACCAAGGCAGATGATTTTGACATAAGCTTTCAAATGCATAGGCTACATTTTTATTTCTCAAGCAATTCTTAATGATTATCTGCTGTACTTTCATGCAGTGTTCAGTGTCACAGGCTAGGACAGTACTTTGTGTTGTAGAAATCAAAGACAAAGACTGTCCGTGCTCTAAACACAACAGTCAAAAGGTATTTCCTGAAACGTCTGAGCTAATTACTCACGGGTTATTGTTTCCTGCACCACGGATACAGGATATTTTGTTATTTCAGTTGTCCCTTGAGTAGGAAAGTTTCTTACCAAACTTCTCAAAAAAGAAAAAAAAAAAAAAATCAGCACTCTTTAACAGGTAATTTCAATGACACATATTGTTTCTCACAGCAGGACGACCACCTCACCACCTCCAGAGTTATTTGACACCACGTGAGATTTTTAATTGGAAATTAATATTAGTTGCATATTACAGGATTCACCTTTCATAACCTAAGACATATGAAAACCAAGGTAAAATTCAGCAAACCCATTAAAAATGAATGTTGATGAACAATTCAGCTAACAAAAGGACTTTTTCAAGACTATATCAAATAACTACAGATAACCTATTGCTAACTACTCCTTTCATTGTCTCTCTCTGTAACTAAGAAATAAATGTATCGTTACAGTTTTAGCATTTATTTTCTTCTTATTGTGGATATGATGTTATATTTTGCATTGATGATACAAGTAAATTTTTCTTTAGATGGAAATCAAACCTAGAGTATTTTAAGAATACTATAAAATAAGACAGGAATTAATCTTAACATGTTTTAAACATGCAACAACAAAATTATATATGGATGATTCCAATATAAATTTGAGATATTTTATTTATTTATTTAGCATATTAGATATATTTCTACCAACTTTCATTTGTGTGTCTTTCATTCTTTTTTATAATGTAGCCTCTAAAACAAAAGACAGGCAGGAAACTACCATGAAAACCTACTGTTTTCCTCAGATACATCTTAAGCAATTTCAGGTAAAAAGTCAGGTAAGTAAAGTAAATAATCAGCTATACTTAAGCAATGTGTAAGAATAGTTGAGTTAATGTATTCATAAACCAAAAGGTGCTTCTATTAAGCATTTATAGTGATGTACACTGTAATACACCCATTCAGCAGTTCTGCATGGGAAATTCCTCTATGATTTACAAATCCAGTTCAAGTTTATTCACTTTGATGATTTCATCCATTTCCCTTCTCCATAATGATTCCTCTGCATATTTGTGAAGCAGCATATCATCACCCTAATTGTCCTAACATCTCATCATATTTATTGTTGAATTCATAATAACAAGGAACCATCTCAGCCAACAGATCATTGTCTCATGTCTTTAGCTAAATCACTGGTAGTCCTTCTGTCTGGCATATTCAGGCTATATAAAACACAGTGACCTTCTCTTGGAAAATAACTTCCTAATTATCTGTGTGCCAACATGTCCCAAGGCATCAGTGTGGATAGATAATTTGCTTATTTTGACAGTTTATAAGTCTGAGGAGATGGATACAAATCAGCTATTATTATATTACTTTGACCTACTATTTCCAACATTGTTCTTTGAGGAAACTTAATCCAAAGAAAGATAAATCTGGGGTTTTTTCTGTTTCAGAATAAGAATCATATGAAGCCAAACACTGCATTAGCAAGGTTTAAATATAGTGGGGTTGGAAAACAAATCACTGGAGCAAAACAAGCAAACAAACCAACAAAATTAGTGTGGGGAGAGGCACAATGGAAGAGGCTGGGTTTGGGTTGTTGGGTTTAGGGTTTCTTGGGGGAGGTCAATGTGGCAAGGATTTTTTGAGGGGGTGGAGGGATGTTGCTTTTCCTTAACTTTTAGATATACTTGTGTATTTATATTTTAAATTTTGCAATTTCTCACAGTGTTGGAAACAGAAGGGTATAATGGAGTGGTTGGAAGAGATGGTAAGTACAAAAAGAGAAAATTAGCAAAAGGCTGAGAGAAGCACAAAAGAAACAAAGGAAAGGTAAAAACCTCACGTATAATATGGATATTAAGGACAGGTAGGAAAGATTCTGGCTGAAAAACTAGCATTCACCAACAAAAGGTCAACAACTAAGTTTCCAATTGTCAAATCAAATTAAATTCCTACTTAGCACTGCAAATCCAGCTTTGATTCCTCTGAATATATATTATAAATGCTTGAAGAACACACCAAAAGGATAGTAACTATCCTAGAAGCATGACATGTCCTGAGCTTCCTTCTAATTGATTAAGCACAGCCAGACTGGTGCAAGAAGGAGAGAGAGCTCTTTCGTTCTGGTCTGTACAGATAACTGTAGAGCAGCAAGTTCTCTGTCAGATATGTTGACATCTGATGATTTTTATATATATATATATATATATATATGAGAACACAGGGCTTTGCAAATGAGAAAAGCTGGGAATACAAAAACCTCATAGCAACTCCACACAATCCCTTCCTCCTTGGATCTCCCTGAATGCAGAAGCGTGCCACATCAGTTGCAAGCAGTTTCCAGCAAAGGTGAGAAAGTGCAATAACACTTGCAGCACGTTCTGTCTGCAGCATAAAATCTGCCTTCAGGGAGAATTTTTAGAGGCTGTAGAAGCCTAGTGAGAGTTTAGGCTTTTGTTCAGGAAAGCACTGAAGCACATACTAACTCTTACTTAATTCAGCAGTACCTAAACTTGTGCCGAGCCTTTAATGAGCCAGGTGGTGGTCAGAATGTGCTCAAATGTGGCTCAAGTATATCACTGAAACAAGGCCTTGATTGCTGTGAAATGGTTTTGTTTAGTTTGCGGGCTCTCTGAACCCAGATAGTTTTCCAACTGTGGAAATAGACACTGCACTAATTAATCCTATATACATTCAAGAAATTCCAACAATCCTTAAAATATGTTTACTTTTACTATTAAAGGATTTAATAGCAAGAGATTAAAAAATAAATTTACATGAATTATTTATTTCTATTATTAACTTATTTATAAGCTACTGGAGTCACCTATCTAAGCAGTAAGCATTCTCGGTGTAAATAATTTACATTTTAAAAATTGTTACAAAATGTGTGATGACTTGTTTATGCAAAATCTGATGGGAGATCATTGTTAGGATAGCATAACTGAAAGACATTACCTACACAAGGAAATCAGCTGCTTAGCAAATTCCATATACTTACAAGCTAGAAAAAGTTCAGATATTAATGATACCATAAAAAAAACCCCTAGGTTTTGTTTATATACTTGCCTACATACATGCAAAAGTGCACATATATGTCTATAAACAAACATATCCTTATATATAATTGTGCAAGGAGATTGATTTGCCTAGTAGTACATTTTTACATGATTGATATTCTGAATCACTGTTAATATTGTTCTCCTTGATACAAGATTCACTTGGATATTGAATCTTTTGCCAGCTTTTTCCTTGAATTTTCAAAACATATCTCTCCAGAATCCCTTCAGGATATACCTTTGAACCTCCTCTTTAAATGTGTGGAGAACTTCAAAGTTCTGTAAGTAATTTATGTATAGCATGATGGACTGGGGTCAGTTCATGACTGAATTCCCAAAGCAAGAAAATTAGATAATGGAAAAGACAACTGAATATAAAATGCCTCTGTGCTCAAAAGTTCACACAGAGGCAAGCCCTGCATGCCTTTTTCATGCAGGCAGTCCCCTTTGAACCCAGAGCCCTCATTGCCTTGGGATTTTTATAGTTGTTCACACCCAGGTGGATAAATGTTAAAGATGCCAGACCTCTAACCTAGCAGCAATTTATCACACTGGGTTCACTGAACCTCCAATCAGACATGCTTCAATGGAGCTGGTTTCCAGTTATAATTAGATGACAATGTGAGAGTAGTCCCAAAGCTAACTGGCCAGCTGCCTGTGCACAGTCCTTCCTGAAGCATTCCTCACTGTTTAGGGCCAGGATGATGCAGTTGCTGATGCACCACAGGGAGTGCCCCACACACCAGAGCCTATTCATTCACCCTGCACATCTGCCTTAACCACTGGATCCCATCTGCGGAACCACAGGACAGACCACTGAGAGAAAAACCCAGAACGGTCTCCATAACAAACAGTCCTGTTGTCGTCCCAGGCGAGTGCAGGCCAGCATTGTGGGCACAGTGAATTCAGGCTGTCCATACAGACAACGCAGTTCGGTCTCCCTCGTGTTCCCATCTGTCAGTCACTGCTGGAACCAGCCATCTCAGGCAAGTATAGGCTTTGCCCATGCATGGATAATGACAAAATGCTTTGCTTTTGCACTTCAAAATGTAAACCCAGGTTTTTGGTATAGCAGAATTGTGGATCAAACATTATGTAGGATGTCACATCTGATTCATTTGGCTCAAAATCCTGTATTGATGAAAATGCAATATTTAGGAGTACTTGTCCCTGCAGCCACTTTTGTCCACCCCAAAAATATTCTTTTGAGCTATAAAAAAATGTAACGAAGCTGTTAGTTACATTCCTATACCTGTATTACGACATCTAAATCTGCTTGACGGAGCTGAAAATCAGGCCACCTATTTAAAGTGTTGAATAAATTATTTAGAGAGAACATCTGCAAAATTGTAACTTATTTCTTCTTTCCTATCTCTTGTTTTTAAGTATTCCTCCCACCACCATTTTGTCTTCTTTTCTGTCTACATTTTTAAACACTTAGCCAGCATTCATGGAAAAGAATGACATCATACATTTATTCTGGAGTAACAAAATTGTTGGTATCAATTATATATAAAATATGTGCTCTACAGTAAAAAATGTATATTCATTTCTGCATTGGTCCACACAAGCCTGCAAATTGGCTAAGTAAAATGAAAGATAATAAAAATGTAGCCAGTGAAGCATGTATGTGTATATACAGCAGCTGTTGTCCACCTGAAAATTTGGCACAAAGGGCCAAATCCTGTCCAGAAGAATATCTTGTTCCCAGTGATTTTCTTAGCTTATGAAGATTATCATCAATGATGATTTGCTAATTGTACTTTGAAATGTAAGTTATGCTTAGGTCCAAACAGTGATTTAATGACATAAAACTCAGTACTGATGCTGTAATTACTTCTTTCTCTGTGTGCTGATAAGCAGATATTAATCATCAGATGCTCACAACAGCATGTCAGCTTCTCACACCATAAAACAAGCTATTGAAATACCAACATATAAAAGAACCATAAAGAGAGATTTATTAAAAGTCATTCATAAATTTCATGGCTTTTCTGAGCTTGAGACCTATCATCTTCCATTAACACAGTTGCCTCTGATCTGCACTCCTTTTAACTGGAAGTGTCTCCAGCTTATTATTCTAAATAGATATTTGTGAGGACTATAGAATGGGAGGCACAATTAGAAAACAGATGCTGTTTAGCATTTGCCATAAACCTTCAAGATTCCTAGTAGGTGTTCTTTAGAAACAGTCAATTAGGAACTTAGAGCAGAACAGAGCTCATCACAATTTTTGCCCTCAGTAGCACCAGGGGAGTTCTCCTTTGATTAGAATATTTGTGGCAGGGGCTTCCTTTGTATCCTTCATAATGGTGTTTACATTATAAAGGCCTTTTTTTTTTTTTTTTTTAACCAATACAAAATTCTGAATGCCAATAGACAGCTCTGTCTCTCATCTTTATCTCAAACGACACAGATAAAGTCTGTTGTCAAATTACTCAGTGAGGATGGCAGATAATCCCTAACATCAAGGCTGTTAGGCAGATCACGGATGAAAGTGTCTAAGCACAGGGCTCACCTATGTAATTAATTGTGTTCATGCAGAAGTGCTGAACCACTAGTGCAGTCCCTCCATCCAAGGATATTGATCTCCAGGAAACAAACTATATCCTCTCTGGCAATTGCCCAGAGATTACTTCTTAATATCTCAGTTAGGCATCCAGGGGAACGGAAAAGCACAGGGAGTATATACTGAGTATTAGTCACTGCAAACAGCAGCCCCCACTGGTTCCACCAGTGTCAAACTCAATCAGATTGCAAAAGGGCTGCCACTTGCTTTCAGGTAAGATATATTTGAAAGTATTCACCATCCCCCATGTAGTGCTCCTGCTTTGCCAGGAGAAATCTAAGAGTAAAACTCTCTGATTACTTACTGCTCTTGAGCAGCAGAGTATGACAATGCAAAACCATGAAATCTATGTTAATAAATAAGACAATCTAGATACTTGGCATACTGAGCTCCACATTAGAGGCTGATAGAAAACAATACTGATTGCAAATATTATTAAATCAATCACATTATACTAATCAATTAAAAGGGCTGCTTCAGTATGTTTCACAGACTAGTAACTGTTTCACTTGTACTGATAGGGGTATAATCAGTGGTACTGATCTAATTTCTGACTGCATTAAACAAAGTTTGGTTTAATTATGTACCAAGGTTTTACATATTATTCCCAACATGTACTAAAGTAGTTGACAGTGTGCACTCTTACTCGGAGTATTTCTAACAACACACAGTGAAAGCCATACCAGTTTTTAAGATACTTGAATTCACATTGTTCTCACCAAATTTATTGACTGTAAGCTGTGATCTAAGCCTTCCCACAGTTTCCTGTTACAGCTTTACAGTCAAGCTGATCAATAGTGATGCAGAATAGCACTGAGAAGCCCTCTGGAAAGGTCAGGGGTTGCCCCACACTTAAGGACACAAGTTGTAGAGGAGACTCACCACCACTCTAGCTGCCTGTCCCAGGTGCTGGACACAGTGAGGATGGCTTTCCTGGTGTCTGCAGAAGAGATGGTCATGCTCAGCACTGTGGGCAGAGACCTGGCTGCAAACACCTGACACCACCTCGTTGTTCTTCTGTCACTGATTGTAAGGCCTTGATATACTGTTGACTATAAGGCCTTTATATCTCTGTTATAGCTCCTAGGAGGGATGAGAGGAGTCATCCTAAGCTACCTCCTTCTCTTTGTCTTGGCACAGACAGTAGAGGTTTGCTTTTGGTGCTCGATCATCTTCGAGACGTGGTGCCCCACTGAGCTTATTTCAATATTTCCTGTTAAACACACATGTGAAACTCCCATAGAATACCATGAAGTGACTTGCTGTGCAATTAAGTAACAGCTTCAATGCAATACAGAAAGTGCTTCTTTCCCACAAGTTGCATTACAAAGAATCCAATGTGAATTTTTATTTCTGTTGGGTCTTTTTAGAGAGAGGATGCTGAATCAGTAATTTGCTCTTGAATGTTAGGAGTGTGCTAGCAGAACTGTTTCACTTGCAAATAAACTAATTTCTTAACACATTTAAAAGGTATATAGAATAAGGAACATCCTACTGGTTTTTCATTTGTTAGCTGAGCAAGACATATGTGCAGGTAGGAAGGTAAGCCAAAAAACACAGCTAAATAGTAATGTTGGTTTTTTATTTATTTACTCAGAACTTACCATCATTGCCTGTGATTTAATTTGCAAAGACATAATGAGACATATATAAACACTGACCTGCAGCTCTTCAGGAGATTGTCTAAAATGAATTAATAATGTAAGGAGCTAGTAATACCTGTTCACAGTATTGCTAGGGAGCACTGAACCTGCAGTGTTTTCATTCATTTGTAGTCTGAAGCTCCAACCTATGTGAAAATTTTTAAATACTTAATTAGCAGTAATAATGCATCAATACAGCCTCAATTTATCTGAGGGGATGAGACAGCTCTCCAGTTTGGCAGCCGCTGCTGGAGCAGAAGAATGTGCTTAACTAATATTCAGCAATTCATCTTTATCTTCTTGTATTATAATTTTTCTGTTATTTTTCTATAAGATTTGCTAAACAAAATTGAAAAAGAAATCAAGTGCTAACAGCTGAATAAAGTAACAGTTTAATACTCTGAGAAACTGAGTATGAAGTAATAGTAAAGTATCTTTATAAACAATGTCACAGAAAGCACTTTATGTAGTGCTGCATAAGAACATAACACTTTGAAAATGTTTGTCACAGCAAACGTTATTGTGTGAGACTCAATTCCTGCAGATTAAAAAGAACTATGTTAACATCAGAAATGCATGCATGTGGATTTTAGGAAAACAAGCTTGTCATGTTTTTTGATCTTCTCAGATTTAGGATGCTGGCTGGCATTGGCTCTGCTGGACTTAGGGTGAAGTGTCTGTCAGCTTTGCACAGAAACCACTTCTGTAGCCCATCTGCTACTAAAACCTGGCCACAAAAACCCAATAAAACAACACTTTTTGATATTTTCCAAATTCTTATCCTCATTAAAAAACCAAACCTTTAAGGACATACTAGAAATGTGCACGGAGAATGCCTTTATTTAACTGAAAATTTATTTAACTGAAAATTTAAAAAATTCATTGCAGCAATGCTGCAAGAGAAATTTCCACGGATTAAGAAAGTTTTATGGAAGTAAAGCCAGAGAGAAATGGAATTGAGTGAGCTCTATTCATAAATTGTGTCAGGACTGACCATTATTTCAAGACCCTGGTTAAGTAAAATACCACTCATACAAACTCCTATATTGAAGTCAAGGCTTTATGACCTCACTCAACACCCTTTCACAAGTACAACTGTCAAATTGTTGAATTTCCATCCTGCTTAAAATCCTTCTTTCCCTTCTCTCTTATGAATAATTTTTATTTGCTTGTTTCCTTTGGGTTTCTTTGAGGGGAAGGGCAGGGAGAATTTGTGGTTCTCTTTGTAGTAATGGAAAAAATCTTAGTAAACCTTCCCCCATCTGAATAGGAAAGGAAAAGAAGAAAACAAAAAGAACCTTGACTATTCTCCATTGTAATTCTTTCAAGTGGTTAATAAGAGGTTTTTATCTCCTTCCTTGTTTAAAATCGATCACATAAAGGAAAATCTTCCAAGAAACAGTCCAGAAGTACCAGAAGGTCTCTGGTTTGGAAAACATATTATGTTCTAATTTATGCTATAAAATATCTGGGTGAATAATCAATGCAGAGAAAATTTTTCTAGCAAATATCTCTAGTAAATTGGGTAATTCTACTTTAAAATAGCATTTGTTTCACATCACTTTTTGTCATCTTTATGATGTATCTCACAGCTGCTTGCATTTTATTATGTCATTTTCAGAATTTGCTGCTGTATATTGATGTGATTTGATATTAAGAAGCATAAAATAGTAGCCTGTAAATTACATCAATATCAAAATGAGTAAGACATTAAAAAGTACATTTATTGCCTCTTCATGTGCTATGATATACCAGAGAAATTCACTCAGAATTAATGGTTGTCCTGCTCACTTTTGGATATGTTACTAAGCAAATTGTTATTAACTTGAGTTTCTAGAGTACCCATGTTTAATTACTTCTCAATACCTGTGAAACTGTTTTTCTTAATGCATCACATTACAATCACATTAAAGCAAATGTATGCCCTCTTTAACTTAAAAAGACCATGTTAAAGGTATGGGTTTTCAAGCAGGATCTACAATCCATCATTTCACCAAAAAAGCCTCTCATAAGATCACATTTTACTTTACCTGAATGCAGAAAGATGTATAGGCCGTTTTTTTCAACCTCTTGGCCCAACATAATGAAACCGTCTGAAGTGGAAAAAAACTTCTGGTAGTGATGATGTTCAACTTGCTGCAGAAGATCAACAGGGTTTGAATGCAGGTCTGTTGACCATTAATTGCTTCAGCACTTTGCTCTGAAAGATTACCACAGACAGACAATTTTAAATCAGGGATTTAGATGAGTTAGCCAGCATCTTTACTATATTCATATGGGGTTACACTAGCACCTTTTGTCCTGCAAAGAATGGGAACTGGCTTCTGCACCCTCCTTCCTCAGGCACAATACACCCAGGAATGGACACTGGACTGTGTGGCTGCAGATCACTTGCTCTTTGGCTAGCATGAAAAGGATCAAACAGCTTGTAAGTTAATCTGAACCCTTGGGAGTTATGTACAATAAACTGTTGTTTTAAATGTTTTAAATATGTGAACAAACTTGAGAGTGAACATAAGCAAAGAAACTGCTTGCTGGTCTTTAAATAAGCTCAAGATGACTATGATCAATTAATTCATTCTGTTTAGGTTCTATGACTCTGAAAGTGGAATAATGTAATTTTCCATAATTTGGTTGTTTAGCACCAGTTTGTGAGTGTGTGTCACTGACTGTGACTACAGGGACTAATAGGGGAGAAAGTAGTAATAAAAACTTGGGTTTACTGCATTTTAAATTAAAAAATTAGTGGGAGAAGTTTGAAAACATGCAATTTTGGAAGAATGGTGGTCCCATCAGCAACAAGGCCAAAAAGTTTCACTGTTTATACTGGTATGTGGTTAGTCATTATTACCTTTAACCTACATGGAAACAAGGAGAGTCATGTTTCTGCAACAGAGCACCATCCTCTAGATATCTGTGCGATCATCTAGGCTTTGGCTTAAGCTTTTATAAAAGTATGAAGATGTCAAGGTGCTATGACAGTCTTAGAGGTAAACAGAAGAATAAACATATCTTCATAAAGGTCAATCCTTCACTATAATTGTATTTTTATATTAGAATGCTGCATGTACTTTCTCAGTGAAGTTTTATAAGATCCTTAAGACTCCTTTCTGTCATGCCTATACTTCAAAATAAAAAATGTTGTGTTTGTTGTTGGGATTGTTTTTGACCCTTAACTTTATATTTTTTAAGTTAAGTGAAAGAAGAGAGTAAAACTGTTAATATGCAAGACTTGGGAAGTAGAATGTAAGTACTTAATGAGTACATCCCCAGGTGCAAACTATTTGTGCTTGAAGGCAGCATAACTGTTTTGGTCCTTTCTTGGAGGTTCTATCTCACAAATGCATTCAGAATACAAAGACTAAGTATTCAAAAGGATAAAAGCAGTACTGCCTTTGTGTGTTAAGAGGCCACAAACACTACAAGAGGCAACTTCAGAAGCCAAGGACTTACCTAAAACAATGAATAATGTCATAAACAAAGCAGTCCTTGAAGAAACAAAAGAAGTTTGTGCCCAGATGTTGATAGAAAACACAAAAATATAGCCATGGAGTATCTCTGAGAGCTGAATCTCCAGTGTTTTGCTGGAGTTCGTACAAAGAAAAAATAAATATAGGTTTTGTTACACTTGAGCAAGTAAAGTTGTAAAACTGACATGGGAAAATAAGGGATGAAAGAAGGAGCAGATTAGTCAAAAGCTGAAATTTCTGTTCAGCTTGCATTTCCCATATCTATTGTTTCCTTCTTATTCCCCAGCTCAAATACAGTGAAAAGTTGTTCAGATGAGTAGGCAAGAATTACTTAGACACACAGCATAGATTAAAATGGCAAATTGCCACATTGTTTAGCACAGAGGCACAGTACTGTAATCCTACTAGGCCTAAATTGAATCCAAGGTAGGTTTATAGGATAACACAGCTAAGGAGAAGGGGTAAAAATGAAATCTTTTTGTCCACTCAGCTTAAGTGTTATGCCAAGAGAAGATGGGAGTTGTCTCCCCCAGGACCAAAGGTCTGGTGTTTATACGAAGCACACCCATGCAGAAACCTCTTGAGAGACAGCTACTGGTGCACTGATGATAGGCTTGATGTACTTTATTTTACTTCTGCTGACTCCTTCCACATTGGACCTCATCTCCTTATCCCCTGCTTCAGGTGAACAGCAATGGATATGAAAGAGCATCCTTTTTTATCCTGATGCTATTAAAAGAGCAAATTTGGCCAGCTCTGGTCATCCTAGTCTGTATTGTTACCATGGAGGGTCATTTTTCTTCAAATCATTATCTTCTAGGCCAACTCATGTGAGGTGCAATAATAGAATCCCTAATGAATCTCTAAGAGAGAACAGAGCTAGCTCTCACTCTCCTATCTAACAGGACGAGTGCAGCAACAAGTCTCAATAGTTCTGAGGACAAAATGTGTTAGTTTTAGTGGTAACTCAAACACCAATACACTGAAAGGTCCGCTGCCTGTCCATGGCTGCAATGAAAGAGAGAAATTGCCACACTATGAAGGTTTGCAATACCTTTTTTTCAAGCATTTCTCTGCTGCAAATAAAGGACTACTACAAAAGGTGTACAGGAGAAGCATATGTGGGGCTATAATGTCTGATAAAGACTAGTCTGCTGAAACTGAAGTTGTCTTCTTGAAGACCTAGCTTTTAAAAAGTTTAGAAAACACTATGATAGTCATTGAGTGCGGTGAGTGAACAACCCAGAAGGTATGTATTGGTAGAGAGTATTGGTAGAGAAAGCAATGTTAGATTGCTAGTCACTTTTAAGACACTACTGAGGATGGAAAATTGCTTAAAAAGTAAGAAATGTTTATTTTTTTCCACACTAAATGTCACCTCCTAATAGAATAAAGTGTCTGATGTTTGATGGAAAACATTTCAGTGGAATAATTCTGTTCTGACTGCTAAATCTTGTGCAATTTATCCTCTACACATACAGAATATATTGCAAACATCAATAATCCACTGCTTGGCAATAGTACTAGATGTGTGAAATCCGGATTTGAGGTTTTAGTTTTTATAAGACAAAGCCAGTGGTGGAATGACATGGTTTTTGCTTCTGAAGTGAATACATAATTAACAGGTCTCTGAATAAAATTACATATGCTTGTTCAGTAAAAGCCTGATGCAGTCTAAACCTGACCTCAATCATGTTTGAGTGTCAACTGGCACTTAGGCATGAGCTGTGGCCTTTCAATCACTTCAGATTTGATTTATGCTGAATATTAGCAAGGGGGATCTGGTGTTTGACAGCAGATGATGCGATAAGTTGAGATTTCCATATAGCCTGAATTTGACTTTTCTAATGTGCACTAATCATTGGCTTATCATTGACTAAATAGGGTTTCAGGGTTTCTGCCTCTGGAATAAAATTGCAAAATATAGCCCATAAAATTATTTTTTAAAAAGTTTTCATTTTAAATCTACCTGCCTGGCTTAGTTACACTACGGGACTAAACAGTTTTTGAAATTACAATATTTCTAAAAGGTTATCTATTTTTATTTACATTTCTTTTAATTCATCACCTCAGCCTACTTCTTAGCATGGGAAGCAAGAATTATTTTTTTTTTCCTTCTAGAGAGACCCTTTATCATTTGGGATGGACTTTATGCCTCTGTTCTGTCTATGGGGAAGGTCTTTCCCTCCTAGGCTGTGCAGTCAATGCAGTCAATGGATTAGGGTTATTAATTTCTTTCTTTTTTTTTTTTTTTGTCAGAACCAAACTATTGACAAATGTTTCTCCTTCCAGCTCCTGTGGCTTCACTGAAGTGTCTGAAATTTAATTTTCCTTGCTTGCCATGGTAATCAAATTAGCTGGTTGAAGTGTAGCACATGAAAGTTTTATATTCTCTCTGAGAATAAAAGTGACACATTAATCCATTCATTTACACCAGAGAATAAAGACTTATCACTAGCCTCATTTTCAGGACTCATGCCAAGGCAGTAGGGACCAGTGAAGTCACCAGGTGCTTAGGTTTTGGTTTTCTAACTGCAACCCTAGTTGCTACAGGTAGGCATGAGAGAAACAGTTGCAGAAAAGATCTTTGGTCAGGTCATCCCTGGGAGTCATCTAACCCCTTTCTCCCTTGCATCCCTTCAGTGGACACCAGTTTAACAGTTTAACTGCTGTTAATGTTAAACGCTGAAAAATTCAATGGCATGGCAATCTCCATGCCAAGAATACAGTAAGAATTTCCCAGAGCAGATACATTTGATCTGTAAATACCCTACCATAGCTCAAGCTGTTTCTCTGCTTTTTTCAAGAAGCATCTCAATCTCATACACAAGGCATCTTCCTAGAGTTTTGATTGTACTTGTTCCAGACACTATGCCATCTCACAGGTATAATGATTCAGGGCATACACAACAAGTGGTTGAATCACCATCCCTAGAGGTATTTAAAAGACATGTAGATGTGGCACTTAGGGACATGGTTAGGGGTGGGCTTGGCAGTTCTGGGTTAATGGCTGGACTTGGTGATCATAAAGGTCTTTTCCAACCTAACTGATTCTATGATTCTATATATTCTTTGAGGAACTTGAAGAGCAGCAGGTAGGGGCACCACAAATATATACTTCTGCCTGAGCTCAAGCACTACAGCAAACATATGCATGCTGACTCTGTGAACGTGCACATGGACAGCTCAGCTACTCCCCGCTACTTCAAAGCAAAGAATCACAGAAAAGCTTAGGTTGGAACACTGGAGATCACAGTCTGAGCAATTCAGCAGCTTGCCCAGGGTCTTACCAGATAAAATACTGCCCACAGTCACCAGATAAAATACTGCCCACAGTCTCTTGGGCAATGTGTTTCAGGGCTTAGCCCTCTCGTGGTTCTCAGCACTTCTGTGAAATGATGTTCATTGCTACAAAGATTCAGAAAAAAAATAATGAAAAATAGTTGGGCACTTCATCTGTGCCTACAACTAATTTCATCTCAGCCACAATATGGCTGCAACATTTTATATTATATAATGCATAGTTACCATAATGCCATAACAATAGGAAAGCAGTTCTAGAAAATCATTTTTGTCACATCCTGCAATCTTGCAGGACATTTTAAAGATCAAACTTCTTAGAGAAGAGAATACTCATTCCATGCTATCCCTTTAAGAGCTCTTGACTATACTCTATATTCAGTAGTAGAGTGATTCTTAAGGCTCCAGATAAATAATTGCTTTCCTGCTATTTTTTCAGAAATACGCTATAAAATCTGTTTTACAGACAGTAGTAGCCACAGAGGCTTTTGAGTCACTGTTCATAAATTCATATTCTGAAGAAAATCACAATTATGAACAAAATAATAATGCATGCTTATCCCTAGATGCAAGGATTCATGCCTAAATACATTCCTTTCTGCAAGGCAGCTTTTAATTGCAGAAAGCAGTTCACTGAATTGATTGTCACTATTTAGACAGTGTGCTGTTCTTGTTGCTAAAGGTACTAGAATTGTTACTTGTGTATTTGCTTATTTTTGCACTATTTCCAAATGGGGCAATAAAATTCCTTCTGGCATTTCATGTTTCATTAACCATTTTTTTGAATATTTGCCCATTCTGGTTATTTTGCTATAACAGCAAATTGTTATGAAGACAGGGCTAGAAATAGTGGGGAATAAAAATGTCTTTTGCTATCAGGACCCAACATTTGTGCATTATTTGTAACATAATAAGACTGAATAGCTTTAAAACAGTTTTGGAAATGCATTATGTAGGCATTACAGACTTCATATTCAGAAAATTATCCCTGTTCTGAAGACCAGGCCTAATAATATGTTTAACAAGTTTTACGTCTAAAACATACTTAAGTGAAACCTAAAATTTAAAGCCAAATTCAGCAGATTTGTGGTTTTAAAAGCTCAATTCAATATACATAGGCATTCCAAAACTTTAAATGTAAATATTTTTGTACTGTTACAAATTACGATGTTATTTTTTGATCCTCCATTACTACCGCAATACTGTAATTATTATCTCATTATTACTGCATGTTCTCTGACACCTAATTGAACAATTGTATTGGGTCAGACTCTGTAGTAATATTAAGTAGATGGTCACAAATGCACTCTGCTAATTTTGATTCACAGAGATGACATATTATCAATCAATTCCCATTACAGGACTTCACAAGAAATCCATCCCATACCCATTCTCTTCAAAGTTCTCATTATCTCCTTAGGAGTCATAATACAGATGCAGATGTGGACTGGGGAATCCAAGTTTCATACAGGTTCAGAGACTTTTTCACATGTTAACCAAGAGCAACTACAAGCTTTTTTCTCTGTACCCATTTTCACATGATTGTTCAATTCCCACAGTTTCTCTTCCTCCAGCCTAACTGTTTAGAGACATGAAGACAAATTATGTAAAACACAATTAATCTTTTTCTCTTAGTCTTAGTATTAAGGACAATCCAGTTTGAAGACCAGATCAAAGTTTAGATCATTAATATGAAGATAAACAAGACTGCAAAAGTTTCCCCACATTTTAGTGAATGATCACCGTGATTTCACAAAGTGACCTACACACTTGGTAGGACTTTTTACCTTTTAAGGTGGAGGACGACCTGTAATAAATATGACACCTATTCCACCTTCAGTTTTGGTAGGAGCACTGAAATCCAAAACCAAATAGGAGCACAGCTGAACATCACCACCCATAAAAAAAAATAAAGTAGAAAATAGAACAGAAAATAAAGTACGATATGATACTATCTGACACAACATGATACTCTGGACTGAGCACCTCTGGTAGCTACATGTTATATAGTCCAGTCTATGAGAATCACTGAATTATGTGGATTTTCTGAATATATTTTTGGAGACTCAGTATGTTGCTTTAGGGATCTCACTTTGCCCAACTACCTGAAAGTTTGCAAAATGTCCAATAATCTTTAGAGGTTCTGATTTATTTCTGATTAGAGAAAGGTAATGATTTCATGTTACACAATCAGACAGAGAACATCCGTGTTCTGGTTCAATAATTAAGAGAAAGCTTTTGTTGTTTACATTACCATTAATACTTATATCAACACTAAACCAAGGATTTATTTAACACTGAATTCCTGTATTTCATCGAGATGAACCAGAAAAAGATGTGCCTTAATTAAAAGGAGGATGGACTGATGTGAAAGTGGTGGGCCTTCGGTTATTAGTGTGGAGATATATGAATTGCACTCATTAAAATAGAACGCTGATAACAACAGGCTATAAATCTGGAAAAGGGTCACCCCTGAGATCTGCAGTGGGTTTTGGAGAAGTGATTTGGCATTTAAAGCAAAGAACTGACAATAAAAGAAGTGACAGTATTGTTTTTCATAGTGTACAGGAGGAGATGTTTGTTTAGAGAACTAAAGACTAAAGTCACCTTCTTTACCACAAATATATGCCTAGACTTAGAAATAACTGCATTTCAACCATTATCAGGGAAAGTATCATTAAACAGATAATAGGGTTTGATTATGACATGAATATGGTAAGAAAGAAAAGGGTATAAACTACTGCTGAACTATGAAACTTTTAGAAGGGTAACTTTCAGAAATAGTGCTTGTTTGCGTAGTTTAAGCATGAAACAAAGGCTCAAAATGAAAGCTTACAGCATATTCCCTTACCAGGCATTCTTGTCTTGATTCAGAATGGCGTGGCACTATTAGGAGAGCTGTAAAACAAAGCCTCTTTCAGAAAGTCTTCCTAAAGGTGCAAGTGATGTAATGACCCTCAACCAGACAAGCTTGCATTTTAGTCTAGACTGAGGGGACAATGTAGAATTATATCATAAGTCAACAGTGACCTAACCAAGATGAAAAAGAGGACAAACCTCTCTGCCTGTACACATCAGAGAGATGTAGAGCTGGTACTGCAGATAGACAAGCAAAGAACTAAGAACAAAGAAAAAGGGAAGAACTCAAAGTAGAACAAAGGAGGTCATAATACAAAGGAATGTGGTAGCCAGATGAGCAATTTGTTGTCAGTGGCAGAGAAGGAAGGCAAGCACTGAAGAGGAGAGGGAGGGTGAATCCAATTAGCATGCTGGGTTTGACAAAACATTGCAGCATCCCAAATAATATGTTTCTCTCTAAGAAGTCTTTTTCTGTACTGCCTCACAACTGAAGAAGAAAGTTACAAAGAAAATGAAATACGATTCAGTAAAAGGAAAAAAAAGAACAGGAAACACCACATAAAACAAAACTGCAATTACATGTGCTGCACTCAGTTTAAAAATCTTTTAAAAATAATCAATAGAATCAATAGTTACTTTAATGGCCTCCATAACTACTAATCACATAACTTACAGAATTCCAGTAACGATGCTGATAGTAATTGCAGTAGCATTACAGACTCAAAATATTGTAGGTGATGTTTTTCTCTTGTAATGCAAAGTAACACCTGCCATTTCTGTTCAACAGAATCAATTCCATTGGAGATTATTTGTTCCTTTGAGCAGGTTATTATACAATCACAATTGCTTTACAAACACTAAATATCAAAGCATATTAGTAAAGAAAGCCAACCCCTTCTATAAAACTACTGAAGATACAGGCCTGAACAGATAAAGTAATACTATTCATTTGTCTCCCTATTACTAGAGCAAGTTTTTCCATCTTGGATAATTTTCATTTTTTAATTATGGCAATTTTTTATGCAAAGAACGTTTTCTTTTTCTCTAAATTTGGCAGTAATATTACTGTGACTTTTAAAAAAAAATAAATCCCAAACAGTTATTTGGATAAATAATTGCTGCTTCAAAATACATGGAAACACCACAGTTGCACAGTAGAAGAATGAGCCAATTACTGCTCTTCAAACAAAGCTGCACAATCATGACTTTTTTGGTCTTTACAGTTACCCCTGCTGACAGTGTGGCCAGTGGAAATACATCTGCTCAGCTGGTACTCAGTTATCCCTTCTGTCTGAAACAGTGTATTAATGGTTCACGGTGAATGAAGAATGAAAACTTCTTGTTGTTATGGTTATAAGAATTAAGGTGATCCAAAGTTCATGTTCAAACTACATGGTCAAATTTTAATCTACAGAGAATACCATAAAGGTAGCTAAAGAAAAAGAGAAGGCCCTTCAAAAAATTCGCACAGCTACTTACATAAACTCACACGATCAGTTCAATTTTCTTGTTATTTAGTTAGTTTGCAATCCGGTAACAAATATACAGAATGGTATTGAAGTATACTGGACAAGAAAACGACACCAGAAAAAAAGCTTCTCTGCAATCAAACTACATGTTGTGCTAAGGAGCACATTAAACATTACTCCTGACCCCTAGTGTGGTAATCTAAGAGGGAGTTACCTATGGCAGGAAGAGGTGATGCAAATACCCTGACAAAAAGACCGAGATGAACATTCTGTTTGGGCTCAGGTACTTCTGCTCAGGAGTAAAACAGACCTGCAAATACGTTTCTTGCTCAGCAGTATGTCTGGATATTATTCAGCAATCCTACAACCAAGCACACTTCTCAGTTCCACATAAAGTCTCAGAATGAAGATTATTCAGTGCTGTAAGTAGATATGCAGTAACTTACAAAGATAATAAAATTGGGAGTTTCCTCCTTTTGGGAAAAAGATTATGTGGAAATCCGCACATATAAAAACTGTTCTAATTTTATCATACAGTAGTTTCCATAGAGGTATTTGGAACACATTAATAAAAATCATTAAACATTTTTCTCATAAAGTCAGCAGTGATAAAAGATTTTAAATGTATGATAAGAAATGTAGGTCAGCAGAAATTCACTTTTCTACTGGAATAAATGTGACCTATGTATAAAGGTGTTCAGCAATAATTCCATTTAATCCAGCTGAATACATGCGTTCTTTCAGAAACTTGCAAATTCTTAGAAGGAAAAGAAAGAAAAGATACATCTGAATTTTCCAGAGTAAAACTTAACTGCTATCACCGAAGAGCCAGTCAAAATATTCAATAGTTGTAATTTTCCCCAATCTAGGACCTTTTGTCCTGAAAGGTGTACATACAAACTACAACAAAACACAGAAATCTTACTTGAAAATAACAGTCTTTTTAAAATTATTTCATCTAAGAGACATCTTTAACAGAGAAAGTGAGGAGAACTCAAACTGCAAACATACTTTCACACCCTGTCTTGCAATTTTGCATCTCTGTAAGCTGTTTGCAGATCAATCTTCTGGCAATGACTTGTGAAGGTTGTGGGTTGCCCCATGCAGATCACAGCTTCACCTGTCTTCCAGTCTTCTCTCCACATAATCACAATATGGGTTGTTCAGTATGGCTTCTTTATTTAGCACTACTACTACAGAGCCAATTATTCTTCTCGTTTTCTTAAGAAATGTGTTCACATCCATGTTCTGCTGTTTGTCTAGCTCTCCTCTGCACAGGAAGTGGGGAGGCAACCCTGCCAGCCAAACAGATGCACAGGAGATGGCATTTGGCTGTTCAGGCTAGTTCACGAACTTCTCAGTAACTTGGGTATTACAAGTTACTACATTTTGGAACAATTTATATGGAACACCATAATCTCTTTGTGTGGCTGCCTCTCACCAGGATTTGGGACTTTTTCTTCTGCCACAGGAGGCTTCATCATTTTCTCAAGGCAGCATGTTTTTAAGCTCTACAAATGCACTTCATGTTTCTTACTATATATATATACAGTTTAAATTTAGCTAACTAAAGAGACAGATATAAAACACTCTCAGCGTGAAAGACTCCCACTCTGCTCAATAGCACAGACAGTACATATTAACAACTATAAAATGTATGATTCTAAAAAAAATTACTTAATCAAATATAAAATACTCATTGCTGTTCTATTTTAATTTGTATGTTCCCTTGAGAAAAGCACTACTAATTTTTTTCAGTGTCTCAAATTTCTCTGCACTTAAAAATGCATCCCATCTTGTCAACATGCACTCATTCATTCAGTTTTCCTCAAGTGTATTTGAAGGCAAAGCACACCTTTCCCAGCAGTGCTGAGGTTGGCAAAAAGTGCTTCTATTAAGCTGGTGGCTAAGAATATTTGTAATTTCTTTTGTTTCTGTTGACAGCTTTTTATCAGTTTTTCTGTCCAAGATTCTTTGCAAAATACTCTTTGTTCTCTTCAGTTTTGATCGCTCCTTTACATTCTAGTATTATTGCTTTTCTGACAGTTAATCTCCATTTCCCTTTAAGTGCAAGAATGCTCCTTCGCAGCTTGTGACCCCTTCCAATCTAGCATCTTCTAACATCCCAAAATCTGAATTACATTATTTTGACCATTGCCTTCATCTATACTCTGGATGGCCTGTTTTACAGATTGGTGATCAAAAGCCAATGCACATTTTTGGCTAACTCCCTGATCCAGAGCTCAGATTGCACTGTCTGTGTACCTAGTAACCTGCAAATCAAAGAGAGGAAGAAACATTCTTCCATATAGTGGGGGCAGTCACCAAACAGTCCAGCAAGTAAATACAGTCAGACAGAACCAGATTTCCACACTGCAGACATATTCTGTAACCTGCAAAACATTGCAGGTGTCACATGAGATGCAAATTAAAAAAAAATAAATCAAAAGAAGACAGAAGAAAACTTGGAATATGATTCAAATTTCTTGAATTCCAATTCACTTTTTTAGCAACCAGCAAGTCTTTCTCTTACTCTTTTACCTCTAATAAAGTATTCAAGAGTACTTCTGTGCAGAGTCCCAAGAAATTACTCAGAAACTGTACCTGTTAATGTCTTGCTCTGATAGCAGAATGCTCTTGAACAACTGTATTTTCCATTCAATGTGACACAGTACAATGTTATAAATATTCTTTTAGTAGCACATCAGGCCGTTTGCTGACTCCCCTTTGTCTGTGAGTCTCTCTGTGCTTGTTAAAATCCCAGAACTGAGACAGGAATACGGTGCTTTTGCCATCTGCAATAGGAACAGGAAGTTTACATTAACATAACCTGTCATACTGTAGATTTTAGGTGAGATGCTGATTTCTTTAAAACAAATTATGTATTTCACCAATCATTTTATACTTCTAACAGTTCAGAAAAAAAAAAAAAAGGACTACCAACACTTCATTGATATTTGATATCTTTGTTGATACATTCATCTATGCTAAGCTTATTTTGTCCCATCTTTGTAGCCAAAATAATAAATGATCAGCCACAGATTTTCAGTTAATTTTTTTGGCCAATGATATACAAAGATAGTGATGTTGATGGTTTATTTAGCAAAAAAGTTTGTTTGTTTTTAATACTGCCATTTAGTAATCTCTTCCTTGTTCTAAAGACATTTCTGTTACCTTGTATTTCAAAGTTATTTAATTACATATCTGGTAATGCAAGAATCAGCGTGCAATATTAACATTAACAGATACTTTGAGTTGAAGTTTCCACAGTAACTTTCACCTTGTGTGCTTATGTTCTCTAATTTATGCATTCTGAACATCCTCTTTCTGTTATTTTATCTACTAAAAGCAAGTAAATAAAAAAAATTATGTCAATATTCAGGCACTCAAAAATGTGGTAGGACAGCTGAACACATAGACACACATCTTTTGAGATAAACAGAATCTCTCATTCCATTCTCAGTATGCCAAGTTAAACTATTTTGCTGAAAGCCAGATTAAGACAATAGCTTCTGTTATTGCTGACATAATATCTTATTGCCACTCTATGTTCTTAAAAGAGTATATTTCCTCTTATCAGCTTTCAGCAGAACTGAAGTGTTACACTATAGGGGACATGCCACACTTCCTACTTTTTTTCTCTGAGAAACAGGAGAGTAAAAAGACAAGCAGAAATGGTTCAATATGCATGAAGAAGCATGGACAAGGCTTCTGGGGACTTTCAGATGCTTTGGTATCCAAGAAATGGCTAGTGAGCTTTTATCCCATCTGAGCATTTCAGACTTCAGAAACACAACTGTTTATTGGGTCCTGGTTGAAAGCAAACTTATGCAAATGGGTAACAAGGCCAGGTTGGACGGGGCTCTGAGCAACCTGATCTAGTGGGAGCTGTCCCTGCCCATGGAAGGGGCAACTCGACGATGTTTAAGGTCCCTTCCAACCCAAACCATTCTACACTTCTATAATCCTGACTTCAATGGGATTACTTTAAAGTTAAGAAGATGCATAAAACACTGAAAGGCCAAAGCTTCTACTGTAAAGGAAGAACTATTTCAGCATGTGCTTATATGGTGACAGTACAGCGAGACTCCCATCCTAATTCTTTGGGTATCCCCACCATAAAAATTGCTATAATGTTTCTAATATTTAATCACTAACACCTAATTGACTAATACAGTATTTTAGGAATGACAAAGATTAATCTGCTAGCTAAAAGAAAGTATAAATCTACGCATCTTGAGATGAAGAAAAAAAATAATTTTTAAGTCATTTCCTCCAATGGTATGACAGTTGCTAAATAGTGTATTTTCCCTATAAGTCTTATGTTATCACTAAGAAGAGAGAAATTAAAGAAAAACAAGGGAGGGGAGGGGAGGGAGAGAGGGAGGGAGCACAGGCCTGGTAGAATATGGGGTATTCAGTTTTAAGTCCACAAAACAACTGAAAGGGAAAAGAAACAGAAAGAAGAAAAAAGAGAGGGTGATCAACAGCATTTCTGTACTTATTTTCTGATTCTGCAAATGAAAGTCTTTTCACTAGTGTAGCTTAATTTTTACATACTCAAAAAAAAAACCAAAAACCCACAAAAAAAAAAAAAAAAAAAAAAAAAAACCCAAAGGAAAAAAAAAAAAAGAAACCCAGATGGAAAATATATGAAGGAAATACAGAAAATTACAAAGGCAAATTACCAGTGCCACAGGACAAGCAGTTTCTGAAAATGCATGATAGTCTTGTACCCACAAGCAGTTTGGAAAAAAAAAAAATTTCCTTAGTACTTAGCTCGCTGTATTAGATCTGTCCTAGGAAATGTCTGGGACATTTATAAAGGCCATTTATATAATTTCTTGTTTGCAGTTCAGAGTTATTTTCAGATATTTATAATAATGGTCAGCACCATTGAGTCAATGTGCTTTATGATACCACTCATTTCCAGGGACTATACCAAAAACTAATTTCTGCCTTTCATAGTACATTAATTATAGGACCACATTTTATGATTGCTTTGGTATAAAAGGTTCTCCTCTTCAAGTGTACCCATGAACTAAATGGAACCAACATTCCAATACATTGTGTATTTCTTTAATGACAAAGTTCCATTAGTGCACTTACAGCAATATAGTATTAAGGGGGGAGAAGGGGGGAGTTAATTACAGTACAACATATATTTCTGACTCTAGCCTTCTTCATTTCCACCAAGGTACAAATGAAAAGCCTCTTCTACATGGTAATGAATTGTCTGAATTCACAAGACTAGATCTACTGTATCTGAATTGCTGCCTACACTTTTGGAAAAGGCTAACAGCAATAGATTGATTTTAATTGTATAATCAAGATCTGCAACACAAAATGAACATTGCTTCATACTGTTTGGAATTACATAGCTTGTATACAGCCAAATCTTCTTCAATCAAAAGGATATTGATTTTGTAGAGGGGCACACAGATGAGTCCAGGAGTGAAGAGGTATCAGACACCATTTTCAATCCAGTGATGACGAGGGCAATCCAGCCCACAAACTTTCATATACAAACTTCCTGTACTTTCTCAGACAGTTTTCAGAGAAATTAATATCTCATCATTAAGGATGTGCTTCATCAGGGGGGAAGTGTGTTTCCAACTCAGACTGTGACAGGCACAGCGACACACACAGCTGTGTGCCATTGATGATGAAAGGCAGAAGTAACAATGTCCAAATAAAGAACATCCCTTAGGTGAAGCAAAAGTGCAAAATTTTACATTAACCTTATAAATCACTTCTGTTAGGAAGTTTGGTTCAGAAAAAAACCTTAACAGGTAGCTATAAATTGTTGGGTTTATACCTGGTTTCCATAAATTGATACAAAATTTATTTGAAAAGATTAAAGGCCAGGAAAATTTTCAGTTAAAATGGTTATCTCTAAGTTTTCACATTTTACAATTTGATGCTAACAAAATAAAATTGTATTTTCTCAATAGAGTGTTTGTTTCTGATATGACACGGAGATTAATTCCTTAACTTTATATATTTTTCAAAATACATCTTGAACAAAGGTTTTTGAAAGAGCCTGTTGTTTTGAGAAGCATCTCTGGCACAAATCACTGCAGCAAAAGACCTTGGCAAACCAGAAAAGAGGGACATTTCCAAAAATATCCATACATTTGGTAAACGGCCAAATGTTGAATTTCACAGAAAACTATTGATATTACTTTGCTTTTGGTTTAGTTCTAAAACTAAATTTGCATGAGAAGAAGGCAGAGGGGAAAACATTATCACATTATTCATTTTTGTCTTCAGAAATTCAGGGGGAAGGAAAAACAATTTTCCCTGCCACTTTTAGAAGCTGCACACATTTTTGCATAATACCATTCATTATGTCCCAGACTGGTGGTCAAATTTTGAAAATATGTAATAGAAATCTTATAAATATTTATTGCATGCAAAGCATAGTATTTACAGACAAAATGCAAAATATTTAGTTGGAGACCTGCTAGTTTCCACCTATTACTGAAAAAGTACTTGTGAACATATTTTCTTTTTTATTTTACCTAATTAGAGGTGTAGGGGGAAAAATCCCAACTATGATGTAATCATAAATAAGCACATTTTAATATTATATACATGGCTTTATACATGTGCCCTTCTTTGACATAATGTAAAAAATAAATTAAAGCCTCTAATAGTCTAATACAAATACTAAAGGCAAATGGGGAAATTCCTGATTGTATGTGATATAATGCATGTATGAACAATAGTGCTACCTTAGACAAGAGGAAGACCTATACAATTTTTCACAGGTGGTATTATTTCTCTGTCCTCATTGATACTCAAAACTGATGCAACTCAGACTTGTATATGCTGAAGTAATCTATTGAATGGCTTTCATACTATATACTTGTTTGACTTGTACTTTTCTTTATCTCATGACACACAGAAAGAGACAGAGAGACCAAGAGACAGAACAACTTGTCATGTTTGCCCACACCTTGTTTTGAAAAAGCATTTGTAAAGAGCTTATAGAAGTCTAATGATGCCTTAATCTTTAAAAGTTCTAACACCGTGGGTTGTAGCACAATCTACTGTGTCAACAGAGGTATTTTTGTAAAAGGATGATCAGAATGTCATTACAAAACATGAGATAAATTTAATACACATTAGCTGCTCTCTCAGTATAAAATTATTCCTGCTTGTTTCTTGTAGTCATCTCACTCTTCTGTGTGGATATGGTAAAGCCAGTCACGCATTAATTTAATTTGTAAAGAGATTTCAACATAGCACAAAGTATAATCCTACAGAAAGATCCAAATTTCAGATCTGCATAGGTATGTCACCTTTGCAATTAGCCTGGGTTTCTCAGCAATATAAGCAGCCCGGGGGAAATGCTGCTACACTGTTGCTCTCACTCAAATCACTCACATCTAATTAGTACCCATTAACCCTTTAGGAATTTCAGAAATGTACTCCCAACAGAACGCAGCAATAACGCACTAGGTAACTGTTCAATACCATCACATTTTTGAATGACTGGTGCAGGGACATGCAGGAAACCAATATGCTATACAGTGCCATTTCGTCTGCTACTTTGTGTTCTTTGTTTTCAGCATCCTCAAAAATATTGAGATATGGATGTTTTCACTTTGTGAAGGTCACATGTCTATCCATGTGTTACATTTCATAGATACAACATATGGTATGCAATACAGGAAATCCTACCTGCAGCTCTGCCAGAGCGTACTCATTAGGACAAGAGAGAACACCTTTGTCTGATTTAGCCTTAAAGCTCACTGTGGGTTTTTTAAGGCAATACCCTTCATACACTACCTACATGGGGGAATAAGTCTGCATGTTTTGTTTGAAGGTACAGTGCAGCTCAGCCTGAACTGCATGAAGAACAGTTTTGAGGCATTCCTCACCCACAGCATGTGCTAAACCTGTAGACTGCAATGTTGGGATTTCGAGAAAAGCAGGTCCAGAGCACAATCCCCAAACAAATGCTGAGGACTACGTGCAGGTGTAAAGCCTTTATCACCATAGTCAGCAGAGGCAGACGTTTTCAGACAAAGGAAAAAAATTTCTAACCTACACTGAAAAAAAAAAAAAAGAAAAAAAAAATCAGGGCTCATTCTTGAAACAAGAGCCCTCAGGGAATTTCTCATAATGTTTCCAATCTTTTGTCCTTCTTCACAGCACAAAAACATAAGAGAAGAACAAATTATGTTCTTAAGCTAGTGAGCCAATGAAATGAGAAAACATGAGGAAAGAGCATTGAAAAAATACTTTGGCAGCAGGCTAACTTCTTTAGAGCTCTCTTTTGTGCTGCACTGAGTCTAGAGAGAAAACTCATTGATTTGCTGTGAGATTTTATTCTGTGTACACTAGCATTTTATGCATATTTGGGAGGTCCCCGGGGGGAAGCTTTCTGCCAATTCAGAAAGCATTTCTAATTAATTAAAAAGCTTTTGTTTCTATGTTCTTATTGAATTTTTTTGTGGCATTTTCATGCTAAGGCTTCTTGAATTATATTTAAAAGCCATTAATCAGAAGAAACTTTGATAAGGATTTTCAACATAAGACTTCCAACTTTAGGCACTGCTGTCTCCCTTCAGACAGCCAAACAGCTAGCTTAACTTTAAAAAATGCTGAGTATCAAGAAGTTTCAAATTAATTCCTAAGGATTGCCTTTCCAAAGTCCTATCTAACCCTGAAATCTGTTGTTCACAGTAGGAGATGCTGAGGAAAGAATGAGTGAAGCCCAGTACAAGCACAGGTATATCCTCCTGAGTGCCCTCAAGGTATCCAGCACCCACAGCTCAAGGCACTTAAAGGAAGCAAATTCACACACAGGAATGGAAGCTCCTGTTTTCCTGAGTCTCAAGGGGACAAGTGAATGGAGTATTTTTGCAGAAGACTGTATCAATCATGTGTCTCCTGTAACCATCACATATCAATCTTCTCTTTTTTTTTTTCAGCTTTCTCAAAGATTTAGTTTCCAGTTGTAAGTTGTACCAAATCTTTTCATTTACTAAACTGATTGAAGGACACGTCTTTTTTAATTGCCTAACCTATGAAGCAGCATAAACAATGAAAATCCCATCAAATTATGGCAGTGAAAGTTACATTACACAAAATAACACCAATTATGTATAGTCCAGAGAGCTAGCTGTAAGCACATTTTGACATAAATAATGAAACTACCCAAGCAACAATTAATAATAAAACAATTCGTAAAGAAAAGAATGAACAGGGTTTTTACGTTACCAAAATAAGGGAGTACAGCCATGCCTGAGATAAAATGACAACCTGTGCTGTTTGACAATATAAATGCAATTATCCAAGAGGAAAGAGTACTCTAAGCCATCAGAATTATGAGACAGAACTGATGACCAAGGAGAGATGACTCGTACTTCATGTTTCCACTCACATAACTTCACAAACAGTACATGTTGCAGGAAAAATGTAATTAAAGAGGGAGGCAGCAGGTTGTTCTTCAGTCTATAGTTTCATTAGTAACTTATTTATCTTTCATACTCCTTCAGTGCCTCCTCCAAATAGGTCTGGTATCTTCAATGGCAAAGAGGACAAAAAATGCTGAAACTAAAAATACTTGCAGCTTTCTGGAGCTGTTCCTTGACTACATGCACTTTGATTTACTGCAATGAAATCATAAACTATGAAATACAACAGGAATTATTTTATTACGAACAACAATGTGTGTCCAGAAGCAAGAAAACATCTTTGTAGTTCCACTTCATGATTCAGAATCACTGTGGCTTGAAATACATTCATAAATCTCATGGGTATTTTTACAACACTGCAAAGTTTAAAATACAATTTATAATTAAGGCTGATGAGTACTGAATTTGTATTAGTGAATGTAAGGAAGGATTACTTCAGACAAACCATTGTGACACATGTGTAAGGCCTAGTTCAGGAAAAGTCCACTGGATTAATTTCAATAAACTCTCTTCTGTCCTCACAAATTTGTTTTCTAAAAGAACATACCTATATGAATACCACAGAGATTTTTCAGCCATTGAAAGATAAGTTCCATTTCAGAGTAAAATATGATACAATCATATCAACACAGTAGCAAGAAGTTCAAGCAAGCAAAGCTAGTTTTCTTTCTCACACCAGCATCCAACCAACAGCACTGTATGCTCATTTATGTCCTGAAGTTGTGACCTCTCAAAATACCTTTTCATATGCTAGCACTGATAAACAATCATGGGAAATGTTTTCACTTTTTTAAGAAACAAGTTTGATCACTAGCCTGAGAGAACTTTGCTTCTCACTTGATAACAATTCTGGGGGTAGCTGTTTCTATTATTTTAAACACCTGAATTGGTCTTCTCAGTTTAATTACATTTTTCACAAAAGTGTACTACAATAAAGATGCTGGAAGAGCTCAGTTCACATCCATAGTAAAAATTTTAGTTTAATTTTATCAAATTAAAGAATTTTACTTAACTACTAACATAGCTCATTCAAAACCTAAAATTCCAGTTATGAAAGAGACATCATATGGCCTTATTATAATAGTAGTAATATTTCATGCTTCTTGATGTCACTTTCATGAAACACTCTGTGTCCAAACACCATAAGGTCTTCTTGAAGGATCATGCAGTGATATGCATGTGAATTCCTGGTTGCAGAGTTTCATACAACATAAAATTGACTGAGTAGCTTGTTCCACTAAAGATAGCAAGAATATTCACAGCTAATACCATTTTTATGAGACATCTGGATGGTATACCTGAATAAAATGCACTTCATCCAGGAAGATTTTGTTTATCTGGGAACCTGTGAGTTACCAATATATACAACACAAACTGTTAAGAGTGCCTTTTTGTACAGACAGCAACTGTTTTCAGAAACCAATCACTCCCCCTGTACCTAACCTAGAGTTACATCTGTCTATAGGGAACATGTTGGTACAGTGATTAAAGCTGGAGAGCTGAAATGTGAACTATTTTCACTCAAAACCATTTAAATAGCTCAGCCTTCCTGGAATAAAATGATCAAAATTCCACACAACCACTTTGAATCAAAACCAAGACACATCACTAAAGATGTTTCACACAAATTTCTGATTTTTTTTTTTTTTTTGCAAGAGAATTAGTTTTGTTGAAATGAATCTTTTATCATTAGCTGTTTTTGAAAAATTAGATTATTTAATAATTTTGGTTTTATTTTAAAATTCCATGACTGAAACATTCTCCATTGTTCATTAGGTAGGAACATACATGCATGATTCTTTTGTGACTTTTAAGCTAACACAAATCTGGCAATATAAAACAAATAAGTGGTCTGTGCTTCTAGTTCTGTATTATTCTATTCTATTTCAGTTTATCTGAAGTCCAGAGGATTTCAGACAGGATGGAAGATAGAAGATGGTAGCTCTTTTTTTCTATCCAATTAAACCTATTAATCCAGAAGTCTTAAAATGCATTGCAAAAATAACTGCAACTTATATGTAAGGTAAGTCAGGCAGGTATCAGTCTCTTAATTAAAAGTTAAGGAAGCTGAGAGGAGATATCTTAAGAGACTTTTTAAAGGTCATGCACAGTCAGAAACAGCCTCCAAATAGATTTTCTCCCAAGCACAGAAAAATAGACAATATACAGACATATGTACATATCCATATAACTCCGCATGTTTTCAAGATATCTTACATGTGTATTTCTTCTATTTCCAGAACAATTCCATATTTTTAGTTGTAATACTAAAGATAACTAATCAGTTTTCAGGCTGGTGAACAAACTGGATTTGAATGCCATACTCATTAAGGACGCAGGAGTAGCACACAAACCACCCTACAAAGGCAGTCTGACACTAAAATTCGCAGGCTGGTGCATTGCATTGAATACATGATCCCCATGTATTGATGCTGACACAGGAAGAACATTTTGCCTAAAACACCATCTCCCACACAACTAATTAATCTTTAACTTTCCATCATTCATTCCTGACATTCAACAGCTTTGGAGGAGAGTGCCATGAGAAGTTCATAAGTATTTTATTTGCCTTTTAAAAACAAGCAACTAACAAAGATAACTTCTTAAATGTAGGACATTGTAGAAGGTAATATTAATTATTGATTAATATAAAAGCACATTATTAAGAGACAAGGTATGATTGAGGTCATACATTAAAATGATTAATGACTGTTTTCCAGAAAACATGCACTGTGCTTGTAAAATTATGTTCATCTAAGAATTAATTAATCTAAAAGCTTTAAGAAAACATAAAAGCACAATAATCAGGAAATTGGGTTAGCAGTTTACTCTAATTTGCAAAAAGAAAATTTGTATAATTGATTAGTCTGAGAGCAACTACAGAGCTGGCAAAGCCTTCAGACAAAAAAAAAAAAAAAAAAAAAAAAAACCCCCAAACCTAAAAAATTAAAAATTAGAAATTACTTTT
>VXBX01003751.1:0-89393 GCA_013400415.1 Scytalopus superciliaris | reverse complement strand
CTTGGTGTCATCAGCAAATTTGCTGATGATGGTCTCAATTCCCTCATCTAAATCATCAATAAAGATGTTAAACAGGACTGGACCCAACACTGACCCCTGGGGGACACCACTGGTGACCGGCCGCCAGCTGGATGCAGCTCCATTAACCAGCACTCTCTGGGCCCGGCACTCCAGCCAGCTCTTAACCCAGCAGAGAGTGCACCTGTCCAGGCCATGGGCTACCAGCTTTTCCAGAAGTATATTACGGGATACAGTGTCAAAGGCTTTGCTGAAGTCTAAATAGACCACATCCACAGCCCTACCCTCATCCACCAGCTGGGTCACCTGATCATAAAAGGAGATCAGGTTGGTCAGACAGGACCTGCCCCTTCTAAACCCATTTTGGCTGGGTCTGATCTCTTGTCCATCCTGAAGGTGTTCTGTGATTGCACTCAGGATGATCTGCTCCATAACCTTGCCAGGCACCGAGGTCCAGCTTATCTGCACTTATCTACAAAATAAAAGCCAAAATTGCCATTCCATTTTCTGGTATATGAAGGAAACAATATTATGCATGTGCAAAAATGCGGGCTCTGAACATACCCCACTATCAATCCGTGCCCCCTGCTACTAATGCCAAGAGAATTTCAACCACATCAACTAAACAGACTTGCACTCCAGCTTGGTTTGTGGGCCACATGAAAAAGACATCAGATGATGTTCTGTATCAAACTCTTCTTTATGTTTCAGAAATCATCTGTTTGCAATCTTCAGAGGTGTCACATGTGGGATTTTGGTAGTGTTTTTTTTCCTCTAGAAGTTGCTGTGATGACCAGATGTCACCAGAGTGTCTGTGAGGAGCAACCCTGAAAAATCATCTGCAACTAAATTTGTAACAGCACTTGTCTTCTACATGTGGCCACATCTGGCCTGTGGTGTCCCAGATATGAATTTCTCCAGCAATGAAAGGCTTGGAGCAGCATGTGAAAGAGAACATTACAGGGACTTATGCCACACTTGGCATTATCTCTGACCATGGCAGCGTAATGTTGCCACTTCATGTAGCCTGACCACAGGTGCACATCACCCCTTCTATCCTACTGAAGAGAAAGAAAAAGAAGTTCTGACCTGCTAAACAGTCTTTGAATAGCAGCTTGCTAACCACACAACAAATTCTATCTCAATAATTAGCACCACCCAGCCACTAGCCATATTCTCCTCCCATACAACGGGGTATCTTCCATCCAGACTTCATGACCCTGTTATGTTGGTCCCTCCATCTTACATAATCCCGGAAATTTCTGAAAATAAATGTGGAGCACTACTTCCATAATGTATGCATAAGGTTAGTATGCTGTAAATCACTAAAAAGGAAAGCAAAAGCAAAGATAAACCATCCCCAGTTCTCCCTATAGTCTCATAATAGACAGCCACATTTACATCCAAGACAATGCTGTTACAAACCAACAGGATCTTCAACAGGATTTTCCTTTGCAAAATCAGCACAGAATTATTGTCATATATTACTTGGGACATAAGCAATTTATAATTGAGAGCGTTTTGCAACAGTGACTGCTGCTTAATAAGTGTTTATTTCACTTTTGTGTGCCACAGAAAGAGCAAGATCACAAGACAGAGTGAATAACTGAGAAAATAAAATAATGTAATTCAAGAGGTGTGTTGCTTTTTTGAGGTTGGTGCTATGACAGGGCACCAAATATACTAGAGCAGAAAACCCTGAATAGCTAAAGCACGAAAGGCAGGGTTGTTCATTTAGTACAGAGTATACAGTTCATGAATACTAAGTCCTTTTGTATCAGCAAACTTTGTAACTGAAAATGACAAAGGACTTATATAAAAGTGATATGACCTCTGACCAGCAATATGAGAATATTACTATGTAACAACTCGCTGAATCAGTTCAGAGTTAGCTCTAAATACATCCTTTAACATCTTTCAGTACATGCTTAAATATAAGTTTGTATATACAGAGATTTTCCTCCATCAGAAGTTGGTATAATGTATCAATAGTAAGCAAATGTAACTGAAGAAAGGAAAAAAAAACAATTCTTGCAGGTGGAAGTCAGAGTAGAAGTGAATTGTCTTCCCTCCAGACAAATGAAGAACTCACAGAAAAATAAGATTTTTCAAATTAATAGAGATGTATTAAACCTGCAGTATAACATCTATTGACTTTTATCAACTCCATGAAGAATTTCAGGAGAAATCCCATTAGCAGAAACTTCAAGAAGTTATTGCATATGCAGAGCACACCTTATAAGCATAAAGCAAGGTCTTCAGAAGGAGGAGCTTTCAAAGCTGATGCTGAAATCTTTTATTATGCTGTTTTCTTCTGTGTAGGTGCAGTAGGACATTATTTCTTTTAATTTTTTAAAAGGCATTTAAAGATGGGCAAATACAAATTCATAATACTTCAACATTTCTAGCTACTCCTTAACCAAACCTGGAATTGTAACTCTGCAGAGTCTGTAAACAAGGAGCAGTAGTGGAAAGCTCCCACAGAGAGTCAGTATTAATAAATACACTGAGAACTTCCCTATGGCCTGGATGTATGATGCCTTCTACATCCTTGTCCAAGAGCCTGTATTTATACCAATTCCTGCTTCCTAGTGAGCTGCTGCAGCACTCCCCTTCAGTTCCCAACCCAGATTAGTTAGTCAGACTAGCAGAGGGGAAACCAACCTACTGCTTCTTCAACACAGTTACCCAGACACTCATGAAAGAGAAAAAAACCACAGAAAACTAGGTCCTATCTGAAAACAGCTTTTCATGTCATCACTTTACCAGTTCTGTGTAGGAAAATTATGTTTACACAACGCAGGTAAAGGCTTTATAGGAAACACCATTCTTAATGCAAAATTGGCTGATTTTAACACATGCTTATAAGAATATGGCATACAGGTGCTGGTGGCCATACTAGTTGCACAAGTTAGCAGTACAACATAATGCATAGATCATTACACTATTAGTCTACTATAGCAGTCATTCCTGAAGAGATCCTAATTAGTTCACTAATTATTCTTTAAATAAGCAAATATTGTCACATTTAAAACCAAAGTTACATCTGTTTTCATATCGTTTATGCATTCACTTTCTACCATTAGTCTGAAAATATAGTCAAGAAGGAAAAGTTTGGACGTGAAATGCAGATTTGACAAACACAGAGTAATGCATAATAAAGTGATACGAACTACTGAGTCATCCTGCTTCAATTTAAATGCATTACGTCAAACTTGGGAAAAACCAAACAAATGAGGTTTCAGTGTAGAGGACTGAATTAGAAGAGTGCCAAGTTCAATGTCAGTGAAGACGGTACAGACTGAAAGTATGCAGTTAATGAAAACACCATAAGTATGTGGGGGTCTTTTTACATACATTCAGTCACAGCATTATTCCCGTCAGTCTGTCTGAGAATGAATTTAACAAGAAAGGAAAACATCCAGAGAACAAAACATCCAAAATACATCTGTAGATAGATAAACTATTTGAGGGCAAATAATAAGGAAATACTGCTGAGAAAAAAAATCAGCATCATGTTCATGGTGAATAAGAAGAGAAGAGGGTTGGGCTGCTCCATCTGGGACAGAATTCATTTTCTTCATAGGAGCCTGTGCAGGGCAATGTTTTGGATCTGTGTCTAAAACAGAGTGGGTAACACCGAAGTTTTGGCTATTGCTGAGCAGTGCTTGCACAACTCAAGGCTTTCTCAGTTCCTTTCTCCATCCCTGCCAGCAAGTAGGCTGGGGGTGGGCAAGGATTTGGGTAGGAACACAGCTGGAACAGCTGGGTCAAACTGTCCAGAGATAATTCATGCCATATATCATTATGTTCAACAGTAAGAAGTGGGGTTTTGCCTTCCAAAGCAGCTGTTGCTCAGAGAATGGCTGGGCAAAACACCCCCAATAAGTTACAAAACTTCTCATGACATACATTTCTTCCTTCCACTGTACTGATTTTCAATGTGGAACACTTATTACAGGGAAAACTAATTCTTTATTACTAAGACCAAAGTACTCATAAATATTCTGAACAAAAACTACTTGAAATTAGAGATCACGTTCAATAGATAACCAGTTTTATCTTCAGCCTAGCAGCTGATCACTAGGGACAAACTGCTGCATGAAAAAATAAATGCTAGGAAAATACTGACAGCATTAATTTAAAATACAGATATCACATAAAATACATAGATATACACACAATATAGAAATGTTTGTGTACATACAAAATGTGTTTTACAAGACTAGCCTCTCAGACGCTGTTTATATAGTTGCATCTACTGATATTACTATTTTTAGTTCAACAGAAGTAATAGTTTCTTATTAAAACTGAAAGGATACAGTACATTTGAGAACTAGTCATTAGACAAAATTTAAAAGTCATATCATTCTTAACAATAGGGTGACTAGAAGTCAGACTGTCTGCAAATATTGCAAGCCTCAGTTAAAGAAAGTGTACCTTAAACTGGAAACTCCTATAAGGAATCTATTTGCTCACAGAACCACAGTGACAATATGTGTGTTGTTGGGATTTTTTTAAACAGTGTTAGTATAAAATATAACTTACTTGTGAACTTCTGAACTGACAGTGAACATACTTTTACTCTACAAAATAAATAACTTTTCTTTTTTATCTCTTGTCCTGCACCAGCTTATTAATATTACATATTATTTCTGAAGGTCAAATTCCATAACTCAGAGGCAAGTTTATTTCACCTTCCCCCTGCCTATTGGTACAAATTGATATACCGTGCCATGCTGCAAAGTCCTTACAGGTCAGATCCAAAGTAAGTTTTGGGGGAAAAGGCTCCCCAAACCTATATTCACTTCAAAAGGTTTTGGAACAGACTGCAGTTTTGATTAGCAATTGGAAATGCATGTGATTTTTCTCTCATATGAACATTCAAATGATTTTGGTCTGATAAAACAGATTAAACAGCCCATCAGAGTCACCGATAGGTTAAATCCACAACTTTGCAGATACATTAGAAGATAATTTCAGTAGCATTATCAAGTAAGAAGGAACTGGGAAATATATTTATAAATACACATGCAAGTGTCCAGGGTCTAGGAGATACATACATACACTTACATGTATATTTACATACATATGCGTGCACGGAGATTGTAAAAAAGTGTCAGTTACCTCATCATGTTTTTATTGTTGCATTTTCCCCAGTTCAACACTGCTAATGATAAAATCGTCCTGAGGGAGTTGGTCCTTATCTTGCCGTATTTACTTTTCTTTTTTTTACCTCTGCAATAGAGTTTTGTTTTCCTGGTTTTTACAGTTATGCACATCAAGGGACTCTCCAATACTCTTAATCATTAGTTTAAGAACACAGGCACATCTTTGGCCCATGACACCATTGCAGTCTACAGACCACATTTTGCCCACCATCCTTAGAACTGNTAGATATATATATGACACTGCCATTAAGAATACAGGGTAAGAACACACTGATGATGTCAACAATTTTCCTTTTGCTTACTGACCTAAATTTGAGGGCCATATTTCCTCTTGCTTAGCCTTTATCAGTCTCATGAATAAATCACTACAATATTCAAGCTTCTCAAATTGATGAATAATACTTCCCTTATATCACCTTTCTCATACATTGTGCTGTCAGATTCTGATTTACACTGTCCAATTATCTCATAATTTCTTGATCATTCACTTTAAAGTCTAATTCTTATTAGTTCCTTCCCTGTGTAGCTTCATGAGCAGTTAAAAACTAATGTTACTGCTTTTCTAGATTATTTCCTACATCAATCAATATCCTACCAAAGAGTTTACCCAGAATGGTCTCCAGAAGCATTGGCTGTTCTTTCACATATGAAAGACAAATGAATAATAGAAAAATATATTCAGGATTTTTCAGAACAGTTGTCTCCTTTGAAATTACAATTAGCCTTTATTAGGGCTGGTGGAAAATTGAAAGATATGGGGAAAATGTTTTCTTCTTTTTTTTTTTGCTTGGTTACAGGAATTTAGCTCATAGGACCAATGTCACATGGTAAGGTGAATAAACAGTTCTTGTTCAGTACCTGTTACTACAGGCATAAATATAATATTTGTATTTAAATTTTCTCATTCCACATACTTGTTTCCTTTTGCAACCAAATGTTCTCTAAACAATACAACCTCCTAGAATTTTAACTTTTCCATAGCAGAGTTTTCCTGGGAAATATTTTCTACACGAAGCAACCCTAATTTAAGAACTTCATTTTGTCAATCAACATTTTAAATTAACAGTGGGCAAGATGGTAAGTCGAGAGATCTTCTATCAAACAAGAGAAATGGTGCTAGAATAACTGTGCACAATCACGAGTGAGTAAAGGAAAAAACTATCAAGGAAACTTAGACTGATATGTCAGAACAATGAAAAAGGAGGGAGAGGGATAATTTACCCATTATTTTACTAACACGTGGCAGATGTTGTAACTCAACACAGACAATCACACTCAACACATTTGACTCAGTAACAGACAGGGAGATATGGCAAAGCCTGAGGATGCTGAATAATATTCTGCATGATTCATTCATTGACATCTAATTCATTATTAATGGAGGGAAAGAAAAAAAAAAAAAAAAAGAAATTCTGCAGCAGCACCAGCCTATGAAACTCTCCTCCACAGTTCAGTTCACTGGGGTTGAAGAGACCTGCTGTGATTTGGCCAAACTTGAATTAATGCTGCTGTACTCATTCTGAACTGGCTTTCAGATTCCAAAAATTCAAAGAAAACATTATATAAGTTTACCTCAAAGCTATCTTTCACTTACAACTTTGGGCAATTCCAAGATCAGGTCTACATCATGCAACTATTCCCACATTGCTGCAGATCATTTGCTGACAGTTTGTGGTAGCATGTACAATATAACTTTTATCATTAAAGTATCTATAATTAAGTCTTTCAAAAGAAGATGATGAAGTCATGCTTCTTTCATCCTTAATTTACTGTACCAGCAAATCTATCTAGCACTACTAAAATTTGTTCCATATTTTGCCAGATTATTTAAGAGAATCCAATTTATTTTTTAATTTGGACTAGTATATCTTTCAATGTATTTAGTGAAAACAGATTTTAGAACATGAAAGGAACTCCTGGGGGGGAAAAAAAAGCAAAACAAAGAAACCTCAAAGCAATCACCTGTTCTATTTGAGGTCAGTTGTTATGTTATTCCTGGCAATTCTGAACAACACATTAAGATGAGAGATGAGAGATATAAATATATATATATATATATATATATAAAACATACCAGATATCACAGTATATAGCTTTCTTTCTCTATTTTATTTTTCATCACTCTTTTGAAATGCTCCATAAATATTAAAGCATGCATTTTCAAGTCTTCTCCAAGAAAAATATATGCTTTCAATATTGTACAGATAAGAAACTCACATTAGGTATGGTTTATAAACAAGACTTTCTCTTTGGAAGTTTTGTGACAGAATGTGACGAACAAACTACTGAATTGTAGCTGCTTAACTGTAAAACTATTCATCGGCCTGCTTTTGTTCTGAAGAGTCATTTTAAATGCTGCATTTGTCTATGCATCTCTGTGTGCCAGAATCTACTAAACAAATTCTATCAAGTTTCCATAGATGAAAGAGATTGAGATGAAACAGCTTCTCACACACAATCTGCTCTCTTTGATTACATTTACAGGCCCTCCAGTCATTCCACAACCCCACCAGTCTTTTACTACAGCTTTCAAGCTGTGACAATTTAGATAAGTGAAACATTAAATAGCTCATTATAAGTCCACTTCTACACCACAGGAATTGATGGCAGCATTGCCATAGACTTCAGTGGGAGCTGGATTACAGTTCGAAACACATCTCATACACATTCATCAGACACATTTCGAAAATCAGAAACTTTCAAAACTTCTTCAAATTAGTTATACCGAACCAGTCTTATCTATGTCGAGAAGAGGTGGTGGGTCAGTTTTGTAGAATACCACAAAAAGCTATTGAAATGCAGCTTTTCTTGTTCTGCCATATTCATCCAAATCTCTTGCTATGACTTATGTGACGAGCAATCATCAGGAAGTGAAAAGTCATTTCCAACAAATGTAACATAATAGAATAAAAAGAGCAGGGACAAAGAACTTTCAAAATTGTCTTCTGAGACAGGCAAAATATTTATCTGCTAGAAAATTATCTACTATGAAGCACATAATTTAACTTTCCACCTTATAAGAAATCACACAGGCAAGAAGCTTTACTAATTTAGTTTACAACACAGTCCTGTGTAGTCAGAATGAGACACATTTCAAGTGGGTATGCATTTCCTTCTCTCTTACATGAGACCAAAGAGGCAACCAGCCTCACAAATTCTGTATTCTTCAGACTGTTTCTGTTGTCCCAGCAACAAGAAACTGATACTAAATCTTCCTGTGAAAAAGAATTAAATACCAATAACAATGAATATCCATAAAATTATTCAGAGATGAGATTACCCTCTATCTTAATTCACCACCTATGACAGATATAAACGTATCAGTCTAGCCACCCAGCATCATGTCTCTTAGGGCAAGTCCAAAGATTTAGCAAATTTTCCGCTAGTCTTGCTGACATTATTTTTGGGATTCATTACCACCGAAAATCCCTTTTGAAAGGTAATAATAAAATACCATACCAGTGTAATGGCTATATAGCTCCTTTCCTCAGCATTCCCATAGGGCATGGAGCAGTGTGGGTGTGATACACAGTAGCAGACAATTCTTCAGTGATCCAGGTAAAGGGGAAAGCTGATGTCTCTTCCTTGAAAATCCTGTCCTGAACAGAAAGGAGAAAGGTACTCAGGAAGTTTCCCACAGATAATTATAGGAACAAGGTTTAGAGGTCAAAATTCTCACTTTTTTTTTTTCTTTCCTCTAAAAATGCAGCAGTGAAGACATACATGGACTTCTTTTTCATATGGAGATGTGCATGTTTTAAAATTCTTCCCTCTGTTGCTAGAGATCTTTTTTGCATTGGTGGAAGAGGCCAGTGTTTCCTAAATTACTGTCTCTTACCCTTTATCACTGTAATTTAGTCATCGTGTGTCCACAGTTTTGTTGTTTTTTTTTTTGTTTTGTTTTTCCAGGTAAGATATTTAGAAACTTAGTTTACTATGTTCAGCAGATTGTCTCCATTTAAGCCTTCTCTGGTGATATCTAGAGCTCAGGCACCATCTCATCTTAGAGGTACAATTCTTTCTAGATGACAAAAAGGAGCTATCTCAAAATAACATGTGCTGAAAATTGCAGCCATGCCTTAATACCAGTTTGAGGAATAGTGCAATATTTGTAAGAAATTGCATGCCAGCTGAGGTCTTAATACCTTCTTTTTCACTACTTAGGAATATTCTCATCTAGAGCTCATCTGTTCAAACACACATAATTGGAGAGTTCTTATAGTGATATATGACAGTGATTAAATGGTCACTTTAAATGCTGGTTTCCTTTTAAAATATATAACCTTAATGAATCAAACACCAGCTATTTCTTTACAATTATATTTTAGTAAATCCCATATTAGTAATGCAGCACTCCACTCACTATACAGAACTGATCTTATGTGGATTATATATAACAGCACAGCAAACTCATGTTCTCATTGGCACCAGCAGCCATTAAACCAGCATTGCCTGAGTCCAACACTGCAGTTTTACAGAAACAGTACCATCTGCCCCACAGATTTTTGCAAATTACAACCAGAATATTCTCTCAGCACTGAACTTGCCCATGTCACCTCAACTAAGGAAAATTCCTTTGAGGTCGAACAATCATGACTATAATTCGACATCTTTTATTTATATTTAAGTATTATATTACCGTATAGTTCAACTTTCTTAGTTTTAGTCTAGCAAAAGAAGTAGACTAAAAATAAAAGTAGATCAGTAACTTGCAAAATATTTAATGTCTTGAATGAAATATGGCCAAGGAACTCAGATAAATAGTACATTCTCCATGTCAAACTTATAAGACAATGGGTAGTCAAGGTTTGGTTCTCAGTTTTCAGCTATTCTTCATGACCATGAGCTGTGGTGTTGATAAAAACACTCTTACAGAATTCCAGGTACCAGAGCAGAAGTAGATATAAATACATGGATGGACAAAATTAGCATACAAAAATTACTTCAAAGGCAATTTGATTTCTGAGAAACTGAAAAAAATAATCAGGTATGTTCACAAATTAAGTTCATCATATTTTAAATATAGTGCTCCTCCCCTAAGCTGCTTTGTTTCAAACTTTCATTTAACTGTTCATGGTATCATAGTAGGTTTGTTCATGAAACGTTTGTGCATAACAGTGTTTTCAGGGGCCGGAGGGTGGAGGGGAATTAAAACCACACTCACAATTGTCTGAACTCACGGTAAACTTTATATAAAGCATATTCTACTATACACAAACATTTAGCCTCCAATATGTTCTCTTCTACAGAAGATTATTAAGCACACATTACATTTCTTACCTGAGATCTAATTAGTTACTTTTCTCAGTGACAGAAAGGCTAATTTTTTTCTTCAGCCCAAAACTCACTCGTGGTTTCCAAACCAAAAACTACTGTTTCTTCTCAGTCAAAATAGCACTAGAACACCAAACCAAGTGATATGCCTTCTAAATACTAATTCAAATTATCTCCAGAATACAGTTCCTTGAAAAAAAAAGTTTAACGAAATATCAGTGCATAGGTGTGAAATTCTGACATTTGTTTTTCATCTCTTTCTTCATATGGGGCTAAATGCTTAGTTCACAGGCCAAGCAGCATTTTATTAGACTAGTTCTGGATATTCTAGGATGTTGGTGTGTGAAACAACAATAGTCAGGAGTAGGAATTATTACTCTTTTCCAATTTCATATCTTGAAAACAATAGGACATTCTTTGGAATTAACACTGAGAAACAACTAAATTAGCCATCAAATAAAAATAGACAGGAAAATTGACTTTAGGCATTGGACAAAAGATATCACCATCCTCAACAGTAGCTCAGTGTCAAATATAATTTGCCTTTCATTCACAGGTTTAAAACCGAAAACTAAACCCTCAAATGCAACACTTTCAGTAACAATGTATAGTCATGCTTCACATTCCTATGATATTTCAGAATGTCAGGACATTGAAAGGCTCAGAAATGCCTTCCTGTAATGTGTTTTCACCACTAACCTAACACTTACAGGTTCACCGCTAAACCATGTCCCTAAGCACCACATCTACACATTTTTTGAACACTTCCAGACACGGTGAGTCAACCAGTTCCCTGAACAGACTGTTCCAATATTTCATGATCCTGGGAAGAAGTTGTTTCCTAACATCCAGTCTAAACCTCGTGGAGCACAAATTGAGCCCATTTCCTCTTGTCCTTTCCCTTGTTACCTGGGAGAAGTGATCTACTCCCTCCTGGCTACAACCTCCTTTCAGGTAGTCGTAGAGAGTATTAAAAGCCCCTCCTGAGCCTCCTTTCTCCAGGCTAAATAATCCCAGCTCCCTCAGCTGCTCCTCCGTAAGACTCATGCTCAAAACCCTTCACCAGCTTCACTGCCCTTCTCTGGACATGAAAGGGAAGACTCTGGCCTCTCTAATTACAGATGCCCTCAAAAAAGAACACGAGGCTAACCCTATTCTAAAACCACTCATAGATATTCACCTATGTGCTAAATTCGCTCTTGAATCTTAATAATGAATTTGTCATGCCTTTACCTGTAATACACAGGTTAAGTCATGTAAAATGTTAACTTGTAAGATGCAGTCTAAATCTGGGAATAACCCAATTTCTGCAATAATATTTAAACTTTTAAATGTGATACTGCAGGCAGCATAAGCCTCACCGTAGCTCTAAAATTTGGCCTCCTGTTTGAGTTTAAAGAAATTCAGCAGAATGAATTCAGCTGATTTGAGGCACACTAAAAAGTCCTAGGACAGTATATGAAATTGGTGACCATGAACTTTATTTGACAGAGACAGGCAATTTTCCTTAACAATTCCCAGAAGATTAAAAGATGCAAATGCCATTGTTTCCATTAGGTTTGTCAGAACAGATTTGCATTAACTCACATTTCTCTTCATTACTGCAAACTGTGAAAGCAGGCTCTGTGAGCAGCCAGGGCTTTTCAAATCAGTCATTTTCCCTGAATGAACATGCTTCTGTCCAGAAGAGCCAACCTGCAGCACTGTACCTCCTGCATTCTTCTTGCAGGCTTCTTTTAAGTCCTTTCACCCCACTGCTGGTTTTCCTCTGCTGTTGCTTTCTCTCATAGTCTGCCTTTATGGGAACGTGGTCAGTGCTACTTCGATGCTTAACCTCTTGCCTTAATGTAAAATATGAACATAATAGATATACAGATTCTAGAAAAAAACAAAACAACTCTTCCAGAAGACGGCTCTATAATTCTGTTTTATCCATCACAGCTCTCTTCTACCTGCCAAGAAGTTTGTTACTATAAATGAGAAAGGATTTAACCCCAGATACCTTTCATTTTACCCTAATTCTACCATCCTGCATATGTAAGGAACTTATTTGTTACTTTTTAAGGGGAGGGGGTGTTGGGTGGCAATCTTGTGTCATTACCAAATATGAAACAAAAGCCAGTGTAAAGTTCAGAAAAATTAGAAAATGTTTGCAATAAATGAATTGTCATCACTTTCAACAGTTTATTCTCAACCCTGCTTAAGAGAAGGAAACTGACATAAATTCATGAGAAATCTGTGAAAGAAGCTTTATGGAAGTTCCTGCAATATCTATCAACTTTTACACGAGCTTTTATATTAAATGAGCTGGAACCACTTCATTAAAACAACAATTTAACAGCTCAGACAAGAGCACCAGGAAAGGAAGCAGTGGAAGTACTTCCAAGAGAAAGAACATGACATATGGGCTTCTTTTAATTTGAAGTTGAACTCTAAGAAAAGGGCCGATATTAGAGCCCCTGGTGAGACATTGTGGTCTTTCCGTTTAAATAAAAGAGAATATTACATTCTTAATGCTTTCTGAAATACCTATGTATTTGAAAACTTTATTTAATTTGATTAATGAATGTATATTTTAGGTTCTTAAACAGCCATTTTCCTCAAAATGCCTAAAGCAAAGTCAGAGATACCAACACTGTGGCTCAAACTACATTTAGAGCAATTCAAAACTGAATCAGCAACTGACAAAACATAAGCTGATGAATGACTACTACTTAGCACAGGTTTAAGCTTCTGGCTCAATTTTAGGCAAAAGTTCCAAAATTAGTTACATTTTGGAAAAGTTGCAGAAATCATCCAGCCTTGAAATGCTGAATATATTTTGCTTATAGAGTTTAAACCCTCATTTTGAAATTAATTTAATTCAACCGACACTTCTGGTAAAACAAGTGACACAGCAGTTTAGGTTTACATATTTGTGGGGTGTGTGTGTGTGTGTGTGTGTGTGTGTGTGTGTGTGTGTGTGTGTGTGTGTGTGTGTGTGTGCCTGCATAGAGACACTCATAGAAAAAGACTGAATTAGTTTAGAGGTAAGCGTTATGGCACTTTGCCACATTCAAATGTCAGTTTACCACTTCTCAAGGCTAAAGATTTCTCAGGCATAATTTTCAAATAATCTCTAAGGACTTGAGAATTTTGCACAGCCTTGGATGTATTTGAAGTAGTCTACATATTAAAGCTGCAGTTAACTCTAAAGTGTGTAAGTGCCAGATGAACAAAACATTCAGCTTAATGTTCAATTTGAATGATTATCAAATTTTCCCAACAACAAAACTCTGAGGCTGATTGAGCTGTTACAATCATTTTAGGGTGATGCAAGTTCACTAATCTATTCTGCTGTCAGTGCAAGCTGATGCAGGCACCTTGGACTGGAAAACATGAGGCATTGTTGCAGTAATGCCATATTGCTGTTCTGGAATCATTACATTACAAGCAAATGAAGACAAAACAATTACTAAAAAAGTTTTGATTTTCCCACCATCACCAAATATGACAATTAATCTTTTTAGACTATGCCTAATAGAGCACATGCCATTTGGCATATTGCTGTAAATGGCAATGAGCCATGTCTGTAGAGATTTATTCTTTCCAAAGTCTCCAAAATACACTCAAAGCTTGACAGATAAGATGATGATGATAATAAAACCATTTATCAAATTGAAATGCAGTCAGCTCTGGGATGAGCTGCAATATTAATATTTTCTCCTGTGAATGGTTCATTGTACCCCTCAGAGATTAGCATTGTCTGATTGGACCTTGGCTATAAAATTGCTTGAAGATCCCCTTCAAAAGAAGAATTTCTTCTGATTTATGGTCACTGAAAACAAAGGTATAAATGCTGCTTTGAATTCAAGTTTCTGCACTGGAGATAATACAAGTTTTCATTACAGCAGGATACTACACCAAGAATGTAACTTTGTGTCTAGAAGGCAAGGTCCTACCAGTCAATTACAATGAAAACACTAAGAAAGCTGCTGTCCAGTTGCATCAGATCTCTTGAAAGCTTTTTTTTTAACCATATTAAATGAACTTCTAAATTAAATTGTCTCCACTTCAAAATGTGATAATGATCTCTTGCCTTAGAGATTCTTCCCACTTTTTGCTGCTANTTTTTTTTTTTTTTTCAATAAAGTCAATCCCACTGCATGTAGTTTTTTAACCTTCTTGTGAAGTTTAAAGTTCTGTAGGGAATAGGGGAAAAAAAAGTTTAATTGCTCAGTTTCTCAATATTAAAAAAAAAATTCTATTTCTTCTAGGAGTACACAGCATAAAGTATTTCTTCAAGCATATTAATTAGGAGAGATGTATCTCACCTTACAAGAGCCCTGACAGCCAAAGGGACTTTACATCATACATGTAAAATGTAAAGTAAATCTTGGTAAGAGTTCTTTTTCCTTCAGAAAAAAAATATTATCTTTTTGAAGCACTTTTATTAGAGAAGATATGTCATTCTCTCCTTATTTAGTCCATTTGTTAATAAATTGGAATGTTGATACTGCTTGTTGTATCATTAAAGAAATGTACAAGTGTAAGAGCAATAAACGGTTCATCAATTCCTGAAAATTCAAATTGACTGTTCCCTTTTAAAGCAAGGAAGCTAGTATGATAACTGGTCAGTTTATTCTAAATAATATTTCAGCAGGAAGAAACATTATTAATTCTATTGGCATTCTTTTAGTTTATAAAAAAAAAATAATAAAATAATCCAATAATATTTAAGCCTAGATTATTATCTGATATAAAACCTAAACATAGTAGAACACATCAGTTAGCAACATTTCATTGAAATATTTGTGCACTTTGCTCATTGTAACTCATGACCACTCACCTCTACTATGACACTCAAACATGGGAGAACAAATATATGGAGGAGAGCATCATTGCTTTCTCCCAGCAGACACCACTTGTCACATCCCTTTTACCCCCAGAGTTCCATTAATAACTCAAGTTTTAAAATAATTCAACTATGAGTGAAAACTACACAGACCTCTTTTATTGCCTTACTACTTTCAGCCAGTCTGTTGAAAAATAAAATTTCTAGCATGATACAGTGAAACCATTTAACAGATGTACCTCCAAGGCACAATCATGGTTAGTACTAAATGCTGTACAGAATGGCTAAAATGCCACACTCCTTCCCATAAAGGGCACAAGTCTTCAATTCCTTTTTCTCAACTAACAAAATTTTGCTGAGTTACTTATAACAATATGCAATTAATTATGCTCTTATTATGCCCAAAACACTAATATTTTGCATATTTTAATACTTTCTATGTATTGCAATTTTCTGCAAACTAATACATCAATACAGGCAAGATACACTGCACATACTGACACATCCCTGAATATCAAGTAACAAATTAAATGCAAAAACCAACTCATCTCTCTCTTCAGATGTACTATTCATTGCTTGAAATTACGTAATTGCCAAATTAAGGTCCAGATTTTATCTGGGTCAGATTCATTTGATCTAAAAATAAAACTCTGTTCCCTGAAAGCATTCTAACTAGTGCAGTCATTCCCTTAAGCCCATAAAGTAAGAATAATATCAGCACCAGAGATATCAAAATATGAACAGATAAGTGGAACACTGAAAAGATTTGGGTTGTTTGGGTTTGGGTTATAAATTCCACAAATGCAATTCCAACTGCTTACTTCACGGCAATATTACTGTAGTGGATATGTCTCCTTAGAAATAGAGTCAGTTTTCATTCAGCTTTAGTGGGAATATTAATGCTGTAATTTCTTACCACTTTGCAGCTTTGAAGGATGACAGAAATGAAATAGAGAGACAATTATTTTAGGTTTTACTGGAACACCAGTTTTCTTTTATGTGCATTTTAACAGTTCCAGTCTGATATATCCAGAAATTTCTGCTCAACTCTTTTTTTACTGCCAGTGCTAACCACACACTTCTTGGTGATCTTTTTTTTTTTTGTACAATCCATATTGTTTACCTACTCTGGTGAAGAAGGCACCTACTAAAGTCTCTCTCCTCTGTATAAGCTCCAGATTTCCCATTTTGTTCTGTTCTTTTTTTGTCCATTCCAGTATTAAGAATCACTCTACAACACAGAAAGGGTTTTTTGGTGGTGAGAGCCCACATCTCAGACACTTCCAGTGTGGGTGCCCTTTCTATCCACCAGCATGTCTCTTCCCTGGGGTGAATTCCTACTTCTCCATGTGTAAAAAGGGTAAAACTGATAGGAAGTGCTACTAAGAAGACTGTAAAACAGATGTAGTAACTGGAAAGCGCTCAGACAACCCAGCCAATTAAAACTGATTAGTCAGAAGTCAGCTATACCATAAGACCCTGCCTTAGGGAGTGTATGATCCCACTTTTCCCAGAAGTGCTGCCTGCAAAGGTCTGTTGGGTTTCAGGTTCTCCATGCGAGGCCTGGACAACTCTGCACACCAATATGATGATCAAGAGAAGCCATTTATTAAAGAAAGTTTACATATTTATACACTTTCTATATCTGTCCACGAGCAGCACTTTGCTACTATAGGCTGCACGCTATCAGCACGAGCTGTTCACACACTCCCAACCAGGCCATGATTGGTTGGCATCTTCACCTACTGTATCTTGTTATTGCTAATTGCATATCTCGTTATTTCTACTTTCCCATCCTGGGTTCATCATGATCTCCTTGGCCTTCTTAACCTTTCTCATCCAGTAGGTTCATATCTTGAACAAACATCAGGTGTTGAGTCCTTGAAGTGCCGTTCTACACTCTAACCATATCTTGAAGCACTACATTTATGCAAAACAATCCCACAAAGGTTCAGGCTTCTACCACAGTCTTCTTTTGCAGTATTTTTCAACTTTTATACTATGTAATTTGCACAGGTGATAGGTGTTAAAATGCCCATTGTGTAGGAAGGCAGACTGACAAGCTCTATTTTATGAAATAAACAAACATCAAGGGCTTTCAACCTTTTAATCTTAAATCGTTACCTGAAACAACAGCATTGGAACAAAATGCAAGAATAGTTGGACTTGAGCTGATGGGAACAAAATTTTAAAAATTATGAAGTCCACCCATATGGTTGCCCATCAGTGCTGTGTTCACAGAAATAACCGTGACTGTCAAATATTTTTCCTGCTTTAGGCTTCGTCTGGCAAGCCACAGTAACAATAGTTGCTCAAATTAGAAAGGGGGGGTAAGCACATCTAGACTTATCATTACTGTGGTGGTTCCATTTCATTTTAACAGATCCAGGACTGTACATGAAAAAGTTTATGGCATTAATTCAATCAAAAAATAAAACCTTGTAAAAACTTTTTTTTTTTTGTTTAATTTGAAAGCCTATGCATAGCAGCTGAATGGAGTCTAGATTTGAGAGCTTATCTTCCCATCTCTTGTAAGGCAAGAATAATTTTCAAGACACATGATCTTCCTTTGATATATGGAGGAAGGAAGTATACATAGGTTCTTTACCACATGAGACAAGAAAAGTCAGCTTCGGGACTCAACAAAATCTTTTCCCCGCTTAGCTCCTATTTCTCTGGATAGGATACTATTTTTTTCCCTACTGGTAAGGAGATGCACTTCATGTGATGAAAAAAAGCATCCTTGATAAAGATCAGTCTCTGTATATTGCCTATAATTTCCTTTCTAAATTTCCCCAGTGCTTTAATCTTACCACATTATGTAGGAAATAATTCAGTGACACATACCACAGACACCCCAAGAAGAAAGATAAACATTTGAACGTCTGCTACATCAACAATTTTAAATCAAAAAATGACCAATTCTCCTGTTCCATTTCCACATGTTTTGTTGCTTTCCATAATTTACTTCTCAGCTTATTCATTATCAGCTTTACTGGGTGTTCTTTTGATGTGTTACCACAGTTTGTTCTTTAGCTTCTCATTAGCTCCTTTAAAAATCACAGGCGATAACCACTAGAAACATGACCATCCCAACTGCCTTCCCTCTCTTCTTGCTGGAGTTATTTACATTTTAGTAGCATCTTTACAAAGCGATAAATAGTAGCTGAAGTTTGGATGTACATAACTTCAAGGTAGGGAGAATGGGAAAAAAAAGACAATGTCTGCTCAGTCACCACAGATCTGCTGAAACCAATTAGGTAGAAATACACACCTCTTCCTGAAGGAACTTTACTGAACCAAACGTCATCTATACATGTGCCAAACACAAATCTATTTTTTTTCCTCCTCTGGAAGGTATGAAAAGTTTTTGGTGCAAGCATTGCAAGAAATAGAGGAAATCAGTTAAGCACAGGGTCTAGAGGTCTTTCTGAGAGTGATGAGGCACCAGAATAGGTCCCAGAGTGGATCTCCCACCCCTGAAAGTGTTGAAGGTCAGATTAGATGGGGCTTTGAGCAACCTGGTCTAGTGAAAGATGTCCCTGTTCATGGCAAAGGGGTTGAAAGTAGATGATCTTTAAGGTCCCTTCCAACCCAAACCAATCTATGACACCATGATTAGGCACTGCTTTCTTCATTGCTTCTCCAGTTACTAGTGCCCAGTCTGACAAGCTGGGAATAGAACCTCCAATATCCATTGTGTCATTTATTTAATAAGGTATTGTTGTGTTTCCTTATAGGAGTTAAGAAATGGTGAAGGGGGGGAGGGTGAGGAGTGAAAGGGGGTGATGGAAGTGGATAAAAGGGGTTTAGGGCTTGTTTGTTTTAATGGAGTGATAAAGTTTTCTTCAGCAACAGAAAGAAAACACAGTCCCCCATTAACATGATCTTTATAACCACTTGGTTCAGCTGCTGTGAGATAGCTCTCCTTCCTTAACAGGGAGAAGGACAAGGCTGGCAGCACATTTATGGATTTAGAATAGGGCTCTTAAATGTGCAAAAAGTTTCCACTCTATGAACACCTGACTATTCTTAACAAGTAAATTTAATTGTTCTATTTTCCATCCTCCCTTCTCTTTTTCACTTATACACTCTGCTTAGTACCATACAGGACCTCGAGCAGTGCAGTGTCTGCAGTTTTATTCTGTTTCCCTACTCTGACTGCTGAACAGAACAGGGCTGTTATCTTAATTCTGACTTCTTAATTCACTAACTTATTGTCTTTAACCCTTCATTGCCTTTCTCATTTTTTTTTCCAGGCTATTCAGATTAGATTTAATTGTTGTTGATTTCCTGGGCTTGTTTGATCTGTGGAGCTTATCAGCTCCACTCTTTTTTTCCCCTCAGTATTTCTTCAACTCCATATTATAGATTACCATCCACTGGTCCATCTTCTACCTAAAAAATATCTGACAATGATAAGATTATATATGTTTTTACAGACTTGTTATGTGCCTGTCTCATTCCTTTGAAATGCTGACTAATGGTTGCTACTCCTTCAATTTCCCCTCTTTTTAAGACAGCTGAACATTTCTCACAGAGCAAGTCTGAATATTCTAAGCAAGTCTTCAGCAGTTCCAAATTTTGTCTTAGTAATTGTATATACATTATCTGAGAATTGCCTGCATGGTCTGGTTCTGATTTTTCTTTGTTTCTTCCCCCTCCGCTATTATTTGGACAAATTTATAATTTAGGATTCATAAATTAAATTCTCTCCATCCTGCTGCCACACTAGCTGCACTACCTGTTCTTGCTCTTTTATTTTGGGGCCATTGAAATCAAATTGTGTCCTGAAGGTAATTTTCTGTACCTTCTGTAAAGCTTTTCCTATTACTGTGGCAGCACCAAAAGGCACAATTTCATTACACCAACACCTTACAGATTTACTGGCCCTGTAAACTTATTCTCCAGATAGACAAGAGCACAAAGAAAAGTACAGACTGCTGGGTAAAAAAAAACCAGCTATATCCAGCAAGAGATACAAGATGCTTAGTTCAGGGACAATTTTAGATGGGGCAGGAATTGCCTGAATGATGGCAAGGCAAAGAATGGCAAAGGCAATGATTAGCAGTTCATTTGGTGCAAAGAGTGTGGATCAGGAGACTGGCCAGAATGGAAACCACAGAAAGAAAGCTCAAGCAATTTTGCACTGGCTCATAAGCAGGAGCAGATCAGAGTGGGGGGGAACAAAAAACAGTTGTATGAGAATCTTTTGTCGTCATAGGCAATTTCCCACTTCCCAGCTGAAGGTACTGTGATAACAGCTGTAGCCGGATATCATGTCTCCCTCTTCAAATCACATTGAAAACAGGGAGAATAAAGCAGGAAAAATCATATGTTGCTTTGGCTTTGCATCCAATATTGGCCTCTGTCAGAGGCAGAGTACCAGTGCAGCTGGATCTATCGGTTTTACTTTCCTGTCTCATGAATAAAACAGTTCAGAAGACATATCTCCCCAACATCCCATTTTCTTATTCTGCCTTCTTTCTCTCCTTCTTAGTAAATCAAGAAACAGCAAAGCCAGAGAGCCACACTGTATTTGAGATTCCTTGAAAAATAAATTTTACAAGAGAGCTTTTTGAAAAGATAAGCTGGTCTAGATAAGTGAATTCTTCTAGAGGAATTAGTCCAGATAAGAGAAAACTTGTAGTAAAACACCAATCTGACATGCAACAAATTAAATAGGTTAAAAAGTAGTTTGTCAGTGTCTGCCAGTGAGATTATGCTTATTTCCTCCTACCACTATGTCTTTAAAGGGTGAAATCAAACCACCATGTGATATTTTGCTTTGAATATGTTGCTTTCTGTCACTGATCTTGAAAATCATGTTCAGAAATGAAAGAAAATTTATGATTTTCCTTACAAACTTCTTTCAGTGACTTGGAAACGGTTTGAAATTTCAGCTTGCATTCTAGAGCTACCATTTAGCATGTGCTAAGTAAATAAGATCATTCAAGTCAGTGGCACATATCAGGAAGATAAAAATATCTAACAATCCTTTACATTAATCTGGAACTTTATATTTTATATGGTTTATGTAGAGAAGACATTGTTTACTACTACATCTGTGGAAAAAAAAGTCAAGTGTTTTTAAGGATAACAAAAGTTCTTTTCTCAAAGCAATATCCTGTAGGTGTCCCTACAGAACTCATTCACAATATCCTGTCAGACACACAAATACTAACAGATATATCTGATGAATTACAGAAGCAGTCCAACAATGCCCAGCATGCTGGAGACAGGATGTCAGGTCCAGTAAATCACTCTTTTGACCCACAATGGTAAGCATTTTTCTCTGCTATACCTAAACTACTTCAAAATTACATTCTTCCTTCATGACCTTTCTTATTCAAACCTACAAGCTAAATTTTGCCTAATGTTTTGGTGACAAGTGTTTGCCAAGGCATCTGAAAGACTATTAAAGTTTGCTGCAAGCAAAATTATTTTAACTTGATTTAGAATTTTTTTGTACTATTTTCTGTTTGTAGAAGGAATATACAACCTTAAATACCATCTTTAAATTTTTGCATTTCTGGTGGGAGATATCATAATTATGAAAAAAATTGCAATGATTGCAACAGCATTTTTTTTTCTTAAAAATAATTATTAAAAAAAGAATCAAGCAGTTACTAAATTCTTCCTTAAATTCATCTCTCCAACTCTAACATGTATATATTTTCTACCTGCAGGATTTGTTCAAATTTTGAAAAGATGTCAACACTCTGGAATGAAAACAACACTAAAACACTGTTATGATCATGAAAACTGTCAACTACAAATCTCCACCTATAATTATCTTTTGAAGCGACATCAGAGTTCATTTACAGACAACTTATTGAAAAAGGACCTCTATCAAAATTGTTTGTGAAAGTCATGACTACTTGTAAGGAACAGAACAGTTCTGAAGCCTGAAATTACCGTACATTTTAACATGTTCATAGATTTAAGTAGAATAAGCATTTAGTAAGTAGAATTTCCATTCTTCATTACCTGAATCAACTAATTTATGAGACAAGAATTTTCTAGTCTTACTATATTAGAAGACATGAGGTATGTTTAAGTCATACATTCCAGAAGTGTCATTTCTTTCTTACTACAACTCCAGAGGCCTCACTCATTCAAGAAGAAATGCTGATTTTTTTTTTTCCTAGACTTTGAATTGCACATGCTCTTCCCTTCTTGCCCAGAAAACACTATAGCTGGATCTTTCAAGCTGCTCAGGCTTGAAAGTCATAACCTACTCATTTGCTCTTGAACACTTCAGGAAGTTCAGGAAGAATGAACATGCTTCACAATTCTGGGTTTTCTTAGGGATCAGATAACAGCAAGCAGTGTGAAGATTTATTTTTTTTTTTAATAAACAGTCATCTCACTTATTGCAGAAAAATTGTCGTTGAAAAAATAAATAATAAATAAGACAAATAAATAAAAATAAGTAAGAAACCAAAAAGCTACCCAAAGTCCTGCCAAAGTTTCATCATCATGCAGATTTCTTTAGGTTGCTACACACACAACATACTTGCTTTGTCCTCGCTGTCTTTTCTCTCCCTTCTAAAATGACTGATTAAAAAAAAAAAAAAATCCTCATTTTGTTTACTCCAAATCTTGGCTCCATGACTAAAAGAAAATGCTATTTACAAGGACATATTGCAGCAGACATGTTGCCTTCTGTTCAATTCACTGATACTACTGACATTATGCCATAGTATCACTTGTGGTGAATGGCTTTAAGAAACAGTAAAATTAGGATAAAACCATTAAAACTAGCATTTATGTTTGTTTTCCTCACCTATTAAATGACTGTTATTCAAGTTTCTAAAAAAACAGGTGTTGTGTCATGAAGCACTTGTTGCTAAGTAATCATGCTGTAGAAAGAGTTTCTATTGCCTGAATTTTAACCAAAGCAATCTACCATTCTTTTATCCATCTAAAACAGCCTCTCTAGGTGGAGAAGCATTGACTGTGAACTGCACCTCTCAAGCACAGAGCCTTCAGCATCAACTGCCAGACTAAAACACATGAATGGAAATTGGTTGGAGCAGCACTGAATGAGGTCTGATCTGATTCCACAGGTATTTGCTAATTCTCTAAAAGCCAACATCTGAAGAACAGTGCATTAAAGAGCCAAGTTATAAAATCCCATTAGATAAGTCATACTCCAGAAAACTGCTCCATGGCTTTTCTCTCTTATCTCCAGCTATATAGAATCATAGAACAGAACCACACAATCATGGTCAGGTACAACCATTTCAGCTTCGAAAGAAAGATCAGGCTACAGGTTTTGTACCTAGACCTCTGATGGCCAACCATTAACTGTTCTCTGGTAGTGAGACAATTTACAACTCCTTTACGATCACTGACAACTCAGCATTTCTTTCAAACTTGCTTGATGTAAATAGCCCATGAACAATTGCCAAAAGATGACTGAAGAAAAATCACACATCAGAGATGTATTCCACAGGTCTCTTTAGAAAGGAACCCTCATTCAGCCAATTGCAAAGCTTCCTATTTCACTCCACCCTTGGGACTAGAACAGAGCCTGAAATACTTCCCAGCATGTTTGTATTTCAATGCTATCTACTTCCAGATTTTGGTCTTCATACTTAGGTTCAGCTTTGCCTGTTGATTTCACCTCCCTGCTCAATATCTTGGAGTTTAATTAAGATCCATAGTAAATTATATAGCACATTGCAGTTATTTTACAGAAGACAAGTTGAGAAAAAAAAAGCTTGAGAAAAATCCATAGAAATTAAAAAGCAGCTTGTTTCGTGCTTCGGTTGTCTTGTTTTGACAGCACCTCCAGCATTTGCAGGTTTAATTTCTCTTTCAAGCTAGAGGCATAAAGCAAAATGCCAAAGAAAAATATTTTGTCCAGACTCAGCTAGTAATTTTGAGGTAATTACAGTGCTGAATGTTCAGCCTGAAGTTTTCCAGGTAATTAAAGGTTTGGGTTAGTTGCCTTTCTTTAGTAAGTATTTCAATTCCAACTCACGTCTGTTAAAATAACCCCTCAAACACACAGAGAACAACATTCCCTGAGTCAGAGTAAACAGATTTTTTTCATATAGCCTAGTACACCTATAGCTTTCCTAGAAATCTAGGTAGATCAACTAAGCCAGTTCTTCTGAATTGGAGAACAGCTACCTGTGATAAAACATGGCATTTCAGTATTTCTGAGGCCATAGAAATCAGTTATTCTATTTATTTATTTTAGAATGTGACATTAGCACCAGAGGCACAGTCACAGTTCATCTTATCAGGTGCTTCTACATTAACAACTGGCCTAGAGAGGCCAAGGTTAATTTTGTTCTGCTGTGTTACAGCCCTAGGCTGCACCATATCACTGTTAACCAGCAGGCAGGTTTGCCTTCGATGACAGACACCAGTGCACAGAGAGAGCATACATAGATATAAGTAACTTTCCACATAATCAAACTTTAGCAATGCATCAGTGCAGACCAACAGGCAGAATATGTGCAGATCAGGGTGGCACAGAGAATCACTTATTTTTTTCCTTTTATACAATACCATTCATTCAGCCAAAGTCCCTTGCTCAACCAAAATGAAGCACCCTGGTAGGTTTTGAGCTTTTTCAAATAAATGCTTTAAATCATACTGAAATAACATTTTCAACTACAAGCATTTTGTATGTTTTGAAGAACCACAATTAAATATTTCAAATATTTCAGTTATTCAGGACTTAAAGCAAATAAGCTAAGCAGACACAAACTTGCACACTGCTTCAGAAAACGTAAATGTACGCCCTGACCCTTTAAAATACCTGTTAAAAATTTAACCTAGACCTAAATAAGAAAAATGTCAAAAAGTGTATGGCTCACGTATACCAAAATAAATACATATCTTGTCAAGACTACATATATAGCTTTGAACAGATGGACTCAAACCAGTAATTTTAGAAATCTATATATTGTAAAACAACAGAAATATTAGCAAACTTTAGCAGCTGCCTTTTTAATATTTACCTTGAACCCAAAAAAAGTATCTTAACTATTAACTACAGTAAAATCTCCACTTTAGCTATTGATTAAGTCTGGAGTGCTACTTAGCAGTTTCATACAGCACTTAGAGCAAGGAATATTGCTTCAAGGATTAATTTGTTCACTTTGTCAAAATACTGAATTTGCTACCAAAGTATCACCACCATGACCAGTAGAGGATGCCAAAAAGAGACTGCAGTGCAGGAGTTAGCCAGGTCTAAGTCTCATTTTATCAAATTAAGAGCCTAGTGCTGCACCACTGATTTAATGAATACTTTCACCTCTTACATTAATAGCATCTTTTCAACTCTGTGAAGAAACAATATATTATGGATTTACAATCAAGAAATGTATTGTGACTACAAATTCTATTTCATATATCTCTCTGCATATAATTAAGATTTAAATTCCTTGCACTGTATTTGAGCTATAAGCAACCCTCCAAGGGATTTTAAATGAGATTTAATGATTGCTCCACATGAGGATTTTGAATACTAACATTATCAATAAAAATGGTTCTACAAAATACGCAATCTCCACAGATCTATTTCTCATAATATAATGCTATTGTTATCATCGTGAAGAGTTGTATCATCCTATGGGCAGAGGTAGATAGGACAGTATCCATTAAAACAAGCAAACATTATATTGAAAACAGAACTGCAAGGCTCATTAGCGTTTCCTGCTAATATACCACTAAGGCTGGAGTCCAGCAGACTTTTCCTTGTTTACTTTGTCTTAAAAACACTCACCACAGGGGATGCAATGAACATTCAAGTAACATTTGCATAGCACTGTAGTCTGTCCACACTCAAGGACAGCTATTTCCTTTTCACCTAGTGGCATATTACCCATGAGAACTGTTCCCTATAGCAGTAACTAACACCTGAGGAGCACCCACAACTCCTCAGTGCTGTCACTTCAGTAACACTGCTCCCCTCCTCAAAAAAAAAAAAACAAACAAACCAAAAACCCAACACACAAACAAAATCCCAAACTCTTTTCACAGTGACTATAACACTACAGGCTAGCTGAATACTCTTGATTATTCACCATATACCAACAAGACTTTCAGTCTTCTCTTTACAAAATACAACAAATTATTTTAAGTGAAAGCTTGTGAAAATAAAAAAAATAAAATGGTTGCACACTGAAATAAATTTAATTCATAATTATATTTCTAGCAACTCAGATCTAACATGGGGTCCTACTCCACTTCTCCAGGAGGCAGCCAACACGGTCCTGGGCAGGGCTGCCACCTGGAGGGCCCCAGGAAGGCTGGGGGAAGGGGACAAAGGGAACCTTATGAAGTTCAACAAGGGCAAATGCAAGGCTTTGCAACCTGGGAAGGAAGAGCAAGACAAGTTGAGCGCCACCTGCCTGGGGAGTGGCTCTGTGGGGAAGTCCCTGGGGGTTGCCAAGAACTTCAAATGCCCTGGAAATCCCCCCGAGACCGCTATAATTCTGATTTCACGATCAACATACTTCCCCCTTTCTTTCCCTCAAAATTATTTACAACAGAATTGAGTAAGATGAGTAAGATTTTCACTAGTCTTGTGCTTTGCATTTTATTATCAAGACCAAAACTGATACAATTAATGTTTGATAATAAAACAGCATCCAAAGGCATGCAATTCTCTAAAATTATCTTTATAAAACATAAGGAAAACAGAAAGATGTTACTTTGAAAAAAGCATATTCTCATGTATTTAAGGTATGACAGAGCTCGCCCTTCAAAAGTAATTTACAGAAAACACATTGAAAGACACAGTTTAAAAAACAATAAGCCAAATAAAATATGCAAGCATACATGAGGCTTCACTAGAAAAGGAAATTGTTCCCTGAGAGCACACTGGAGGCAAAGAAGATGGCATCACAACATCTTAAACTGTGTTCCTTAGAAGCTCTGCACTTCTAAAAAATCATTTTGCTTTTTTGCAACACTTTCCTCATTAGCTTTTATATACTGGCTATCTAACACATTTTAAAAAACAGAAAAAGAACAGGTTTTCTTCTGAGGGCACCTGCATCCAAACAGGAGTTCAATTTTCACATAATTCAAATTGAAGCGCAGTGAATGCAATGCTCCCACAAAAATCAATATTCAGTCACCAGAATGCTTAGCTTTATACTGGGCTGAATGCAGTATGTGCTGGGCAAAAGCACACAACTCGCAAGTTTGCAAGAATATTTGTGTAGGTCAGAGATTAGTTCAGAACAGACTTCATGAACTTGAGCATATTAAATAAATGTAATACCACTTTGACTAAACTCATACATCTCAGTGCGTTAGACGTATTAGAAAGCATTCTTTGTTTGGGTGATGTTCTTAAGATTTGTCTCTGTATTGCACTAAAATTAACACATACATCTTTGAATTATTTTTTGTCACTAGCAGGGGCATAGAAGCACTTTTCTCCTTCAGCTTATTCCAGAAAAGCTTTTCACAAAGGCATTTCAAACCACCACCAAGATATTTTACAGCATTTCAGATACAGAATCGAACCTCAAAGATCCAGTCCAGAAAACAATGCTGAGAGTCACAGTAATTGTTCCTTTATTTTCTCTCCCCAAGTGATCTTCAGTTTTTGATACTAAAACATACATATACTCCAGACTGTACTCCTGTGTGCTCAGCAGGGTGCAGTCTCCAGTAGTGGGGAAAACAGAAGCAGAAGTTTAACTAGCATTCAAAGTGGTGACAAGAAGATCTTCTGCATAATTACCCTGATGCCAGACTCCACAATACTCAGAATTATTAATATTCCCTGCAAGGGGGGGACGGTGCAAATTCAGTGAAAAATTAATGGGACTTACAAATTCTGCATTACACAATATCTTATTTCCTAGAAAGAAGTAACTAGCAAAATGCACGCAATCTTGGGGAGAAAAAAAAGCAAAAAAAAAAAAAAAAGCCTTTCCAATTTTTGTCATCATACTTTTCTTCCCCTGCTATTTTATTTGGCTATTCTCTCTGTGACAATTGGCTGAAAGTTATCTTTTGTGATTAAAATCACTAATACATCAGAAAAGTGATGCTACAGCTACAAGCAGTAAAATTACTGCATATACTTTTCATTCAAAATACTCTTTCTAGTACAAAGGATAATGAAATTAATTTTGTGCTCCCCACAATGGATGGAAGGGGGCTTATTTACACAAACTGATATGTGTAGCATTTGTTACACAAAAATTTACAAATATTCCCTTAAACAGTATTACGTTAATTTTCTGTGAAGCTAATGTCAAGTAGATCATGTAAATTCAAGACAGTTTCTACTAATGAAGACTAGAAGAGGCCTTCTGGATCATGGACATAATTTCTGTGCTGCAAAAGTCAATTATAACAAACTCTCTAAATTTATGAAGACTTCTTTGCAGAAACAAGACTTCCCTTCCCCCCACCCCCACTTCCATCAAGGTATGTACAATAATAACTTCCTCCTACAGTTAGAGTGTTTCCTTATATGTAGCCAAATTCCATTCTCTGCTTATAGAAAGTTGTCTTCGTTGTCTATTTCCCTCTCTCTTTTCCTTTTATTTAACCATTCTGTGCATTAACAAAGAGCAATGGCGTGCCTAGACAGGCTCAATATTGACAGGAATAAACAAAATCAAAAATCTGTGGGTCCTAAGATGTCCTCAGAAATGGAGGAGGAAAAATAGGTTTGACTTTGCAATTTCAACAGCATACACATTAATGCAAAGACTTGCTCTTTTGTTCTGGCTTAAGTGTTTCAACATTTCACAGCAGAAAGTTGCTTAAGGCAACAACTTCACACTCTACACTGTTAAATTGCACCTGGGCCTACTGATTTAGTCCTTTTTCTGAACACCAGTGATCTGTAAAGCCAACAGCTCTTCTGCAGATGGACAGCCTACTGTAAGAAATAAATTCAACCTATTCCATTTTTCAGCTCAGGTCACCAATAAACACAGGCAAGACTCAAAACCACTACAAGACTAGTGTGGCAGAACAGACAGCATTATAGATCTCCTTATGCTTCCTGAGCATCTCTCCATTTTAACTTATCTAGAGAATCTATCACCTACATAAAGACTAGGGAGCAAAAGCTTGGAGAGCAGCCTTGTGAAAAGGGACCTGGGGTTCCTGGTTGATGGCGAGTTGAATGTGAGTCAGCAGTGCCCTGGCAGCCAGGAGGGCCAACCCTGTCCTGGGGGGCATCAGGCACAGCATCGCCAGCTGGGCGAGGGAGGGGATTGTCCCGTTCTGCTCTGCACTGGGGCGGCCTCACCTTGGATATTGTGGACAGTTTTAGGCACTGCAATACAGGAAAGATATTAAGCTGTTAGTGTCTAAAGGAGGGCAACAAAGATGGTGAAGGGCCTTGAGGGGAAGCCGTATGAGGAGCAGCTGAGGGCACTTGGTGTGTTCAGCCTGCCGAAGAGGAGACTGAGGGGAGATACCTTTGCAGTTACAAATTCTTACTGAGGGGAAGAGGAGGGGCAGGCACTGATCTCTTGTGTGGTAAACAGTGACAGAATGGCCTGAAGTTGTGTCAGGGGAGGTTTCAGTTGAATATTAAAGAAAGGTTTTTTGCACAGAGAGTGGTTGAGCACTGAAACAGGCTCCCCAGGAAGTGTTCACAGCACCGCGGCTGACAGACTTCAAGAAGGATTTGGATGATACTCTCAGGCATGTGGTGTGACTCTTGGGATTGTCCTGTGCAGGGTCAGGAGGAGGACTTTGACAATCCTTGTAGGACCCTTCTAGCTCAGGATAGTCTATGATTCATATTTGTCAAAAATTAGACTGAAGCATTAAATATTTCCCCAATGTTACTGATTTTTAATTAGCAATCCAAGACTGAACTTCCCTCATTTTTCCCCTTCTGATGGTTCTTCTAAATCCCCAGGGAAAAGTCTATTACCCCAAATGGATTTTTCACAGTAATGCTAAATTGAGCATCCCAAATTTGTAGTACACTAATTTAGCTCAATGTGATAAGCATTTTTGATGAGCAAGCCTTAAAGGGCTTGGATAGGAAAAGCATAGGGCTATTCAACCCGAGTTTAACACTGTTGGTTTCATATGTCAGAACAATACATAAACTGGATTTCTCCTCAATGTTATCCCTCTCAGGCAAGAAATGGCATCACTTACAAGAGTGAAAGGAACATGAAAGATAGTTCAGATCAAACTACACACACACATACTCTGGAATGCTGGGGACAAGAGGGTTCCCAGCACAAAGCCCAGAAGTTAATCTCTCACACCTCTAACTTCTTTTGTCATCTAGTGGAAGTTGAAAGCAAACAGGAAATGTAGGTGTTAATGAATTAGACACATTACTTACTAAATCTGTCTGGAGTAAAATACATTATACCAGAAATATTCTGAATCAGAATCAAAAAACTACATAGTCTTTCTAACTATACAGTAAAAATAAGCAGGTTGATAAGGAATTAGACTAGACCAGTCTAAAGGCTCTTCCCAGCCTACACTCAGCATGATTTATCATGGATAGATGAATAAAAATCTACTGGCAACTCACACAAAAAGGCAAATTCAACAAAATTTAGAGCCCTGATTTCAGCTGAAGTCTTTTGCACCAACCACTTAAAGAAACAAAAAAAAGAAAAAAAAAGAAAACAAACAACCAAACACCCAAAATACTAAACCCTTAAGAATTATTTCTGTCCAAAGCAAAAGCTGTTCCAAGTTACAAAGGAAGTTTCTGCATTCTGAGTGTCTCACAATCCATAAACCTTGCTACCATGTACTGCTTTTTAAGGTGACCCAGTGCTTCAGAAGCGTACTTTGAATGCTAGGAGATGCTACCCTTGCGAGGCCCTTAGATGTGTCACCTGACAAAGCTGCTATTTCAAAATCAGATCCACCTGCTACAAGTCACATTTCACTATTCACTTGCTGTGTCAGAATTAGTCAAACAAACAGCACAATGTTACATCATAGATTCTGCTTCAAACTCTTTCTAAAACTGAACCAGCCTGAACCAACTGATACCAGTCTTGAAGAGGCTTTCAGCCTGCGCTCTGAAAATAACAGGTGCACAGGACATTATGGAAGGCTTGAATGAGAAAAGAATCATACTGCCAAGAATTAGGACCGGCTCCAGTAAGTAAATCATTATCCCAGATACCTCCAAGAGCTCCTTCACAGTGGTTGTCAGGTTTTGTACACAATGTGCTATGTCTTTCTGAAGAGGGGATTCTAAGCAGCTTTTCAAATACATACAAAACCCACATCTAGGCATCCACAGACTTACATGGTGTTCCTTCGCCAACTAAAATAAAACCTGGCATCATTTTCCTCTATATTTCACTGTAGTTCCTACTTATAGCTATACCTTCATCTTTGTGGAATAGCAAATTGTTCCCTGATGGCTCACACACATCTGAGAAGATGGAGCACTTTCTATGTAACAGAATATACAGGTATAGCAAAAGAGCATCATCGTTCATCTGATAACTACCCTGGCTATTTCTCTTTCATACACATACTAAACAGCCATTAAAAGGACTGCTGCAACAAAGAGCAGTGTTGTGCAACCCATTTGGTTCCTTTTGCTAGTGTTAAAAGTTATGCTCAATAAAATAAGTTTACTCTACAATTATTCAGAGATGGCAGAATTCTGAACTTACATCCACTCTCCTCCTACAGAAAGTATATAACACAGATCGACATTTATGCATAGCACACTGAAACACAGGAGGGGTTTTTGTTCTTGACACTATCCTTTATCACTTCCAGAAGTGGCGAGAAAGCAATTTTCCAAGTGTTTGACTTGCTTTTTATTGTCAGGAAGGATACTGAGTCTGAGGTCAGGGGGTTACTCAAAAACAGTGAAGAACTCAGGGATGGGCAACTATTAAAGCTCTTGAATTCTGAGGACAGCTGTGTCAGCCAACCTGCAGCACAGGCTTGTCGGTATTCATTATGCTGTTCCCACAGCAGAAAGGAGCTTAAATGCTCATTAAACCTGGAACTCTTCCAGACATTAAAGCAGTATGCTGACTTGTCTAGCCTTTCAGATATGCTAGCATCATACCACCCTCTGTTTTTTATGATTATATCACCTCCTACACTGAAAAATCCCACATCTAGGCCACTTCCTTAATTTTTTTAAAAATAAATAACATCTGTTATGCTGTTAGTACTTATGGTTAGTCACATAAATATATGGAGCATAAGAATTAAGAAATTTTTTTGATAGCGCTGCTTGATCATTTAAACACAGATGTTCTCCAACAACAGTTCTTTATACTGACTGATCTTATGATACTAGTTTGCAATAATTTCCAGCAGCTAAATTGCTACGGAAGACAGGTAAAATTCATTCAGTACTTTCTCAATATTCCTTAGTCATATAACCAATTGGTGTTTTACCCTATCCACCCAGCGTGATAGTAAACGAAAGGAGATTGCAGTCAAATTCTCCAATCTGCTCCCGCCGCGCTGCATCGATAGACTGCAGCTTACCCTCGGCAGAGTGCCAAGGAAGGCTCCAGCTATAACATTGCTCCCCCTCAGCTCAGAGGTTACTTTTTCCTGAATGTATCTCTGCACTCTATCAAGAAAAACAATGTCTTCTATTTCATCTTATTCTGGGCTTGTTTTCTTAGAATGGCACAACAAAACCCATCAACTATACCCTGCCTTCCGGAGCTTTATGTGATTTTTTTGATGGAAATCATTTATAAATGAACACACAAGCAACTAAACTTAAAAAGCAGACACAGGAGAAGCTTTCCTAAATCATTATTTGGTTGCTGAATTGGAACAGCTTGCAAAACTTGTCAGACTCACAAGAAGAAATCTTAGCAACTTAATCTGAGTTATTACTTTACAGGCATAGGAAGGTGTTGCAAAGCTCAAAGTGAACCTTATATCAAAGAGAGGAATATCTAATGGGGGAAACATCTGCAATAGCATGCAGACCAAAAAATAAAATCCTTTCCCACTGTGATGAGTTGTTTCTGTAGGCCTTCCTTGGTAACCAGGGTCAAAACTTAGGAAGTATTCCATCCCATCTCTTTACATAATCAGGTGTATAAACAGCAAAGGAGGTGGTGTTCCCTCTCTCTTCTCCTTCTCGGGTTAGCTCAGTGACAGGCTCTCGGTGTTTAGGCCTGGCTTATCTGTGTTAAGCGAGGCCTGTCCGAGGGCTGTTTGCCTGGGCCGGCGGCAGAGGTTAGGAATCTGCTTTTCCTAAGCAAAGTAGTGAGTTTATTATTTTGTTTGTTACTTATGGAGTTAATTCCTCAGTTTAGACTGTGTGTATTTGTTTGTCCTTTCCCTTTTTGTCTCCTTTTCCCCCCTTTCCCTTCCCCTCATCCTTTGTTGGGGTTGTTTGGGGGTCCCTGTCTGTTGTACATAGTATATAAATGTAATATATGTGAATATATATATTTCTACAGGTTTTTTTCCCTTGCTACTTTTTGCTGTTTCGGGAGAGGGAATCTCTCCTGTGAGGGTTGGCTTTTGGCAGAGAGCCAGCTCAAACTCTCACACCTACACAGGTCCTTCAGCTAAAACAGCCATGAAAGCAACCACAAAAATAAAAAATAAACTGCTATTCCTATTTTCACTTAAAGTAAGCATAAAACTGTGATGGACTTTCTCTTCTTCACCCAGTCCAAGATAACTGAAGAATAATACATCCCATATCCCATTCTCCTCCCCACTCCCTTTACATATTTCACAAAACATAATCACCTGGAAGTCAGCTGAGATAATGATTCCTCCTGTCACCTTCTTAGGCATTGCAATATCTTCAGCTGTTCCCTTTAACCTTCCCTGGAACACTTGATATGGCCTGAACTTGGCCTGGAGATTAAAGCTTTTCTTTCTCAGCGTTTGATTTGTGTTGTACATGGTCTTGAATAAGCACAATTACATTCTGAGTCTGTAAAAGAAAACACAGTTATTTGCAAGTGACAATTCCAAGTTCAGACTGGATAAGAACAACATACTTCTCTTAGGTAAGGATTTTTGACAAATTAAAGTATAACTGGATAATAAAGCACAGGAATAATATTCAGCAGTCCTTCGGGTTTGTTTTTTTGTTGGTGGTGGTTTCATTGAGCTTACAATCAACCATGAAATTTAGAAAGTATGAAAGAATGTCTCAAAACCATACTTTGAAGTGAAGGAATAATGCTGATGACAGAGCCACAGGATGGTCTGGCCAAGTTCTCAGTCTAGAGGGCATCTAACCTGGCAAGTAGAAACAGCTGCTTCATTAACTCAGGTTAATATATGATACAAAACTGAAGATTTCCCCCCACCAATTAAGCCTAAACTCACAGAAATACCCATACATATCTGCCAACACAGACTCAAAGTAAACTCCATAACTTTTTTAAAAAACAGATACCTATTTTTAAAATAAAAAGGTGTGGGCAACATTAGTGGGGGTTTGCAGCAGACACAATTAGCTATGGAAGTCTAAAGAGTCAGAAATGAAAAATGCAGAGTGGGAAACTAAAATGGATTTCTCTAGGTACATTTTTTTTTTTTTTTTTTTTTTTTTTTTTTTTTTTTTTTTTTTTTTTTTTTTTTTTGCTCTAAAAGTATTCCAGTGTATGAAACACTGAAAACTGTACAATACTATATTACATGGTCCTTGAAGACTCAATACATCTTAGAAGAACCATAATACAAACAATTAAATGGCAGCCAACAGAACTGAGACAAATGAAATAGAAATTAATTTTTATATCTTTTTTATTTATATATCACAAACTACAGCAGCCTGTCAGATGTTTGCCACTGGTATTTGTTGTTTTCTTCCCTACATTTGCCCACATTAGTTTTGCCTACATTTTCTGTATTCTTCACCTTTTACATCTCTTTTATAACTGCATAACTAATTTTACTTGTGCCGGTTGCTTTGTTCTTAAAAATGGCAATCTTTTGTGCAAACAAACCACAAATTAAACAGCTATCACACAGTGTCCATTCAGGCAGGTTAGCAACATGAAATGTACCATTGCACCATACTGCATGCCTTTACAGAAAAGATTCCTCAACACAAACTGGCAGACAAAGGATGCAAGGCTGAAGAGGAGCCAGATCCATGTGGCTTTATTTCCCTGTGTGAAGTGGAGATGGATCCATGCCCAGCTGCCCTATGTCCTGCTGTAAATTCTCCTGTAAGAATCACAGAGGTGCAACACAAGCCTGCTTGAGAGTCAACATCATAAAAGTTTCCCAAGCAACAAGAACTTGAAAAGCACATGAATTCCAGCAGTTGTGTATCAGACAATTTTCTTCCCAGATAGCTCCCACTTTTCTCCTCAATACCCAGTATTTTGTGTTGTATAGTAACTTTTACATGTCACTAATTGCATTTATAAACACCTCCTTATGTACTCCATGAATTCATCTTCATCTTTGGTCACTTTTACCAGTGACCACTGTTTTCATCATTTTACGACCAAGAACACATTTGTCAGCATTGTCTAAGTTAAGACCATTGCATACCCTCATATACTTTTAGAGTGAAAAATGAGAATACCATACCTGGGAATTGGGTCCCTCTGCAAACTATGAAATAAACACTGTGCCTTCCCCATGCCACTGCAGAGCAGGGCACCAGCCAGTTGAGCACTTAGAGATCAAAACTTGCATCAGTGGACAGAGTCTCCTGGCTGCCAAAGAGTCAGAACAAAGACAGAAAAATAGCTTCTCAGACAAATGGTCTCTCTTCGCAAAGCAACAGTTTTGCTAGTGGCAAAATAACTTCCTACAACTATGCCTACATCATTTGCAGACAACCCCCTTATTTGAGCAATTCATGCAGAGGGAATGGGCAATTTTTAGGAAGAGGAAAATTGTAACCAATTGCTATGATGCTTTGGGGACTATTCCTCAGAAATAATAGGTTACAGAATGTAGCTAGAGACAGTGATGAGTTTCGGATCTCTATAGCAACTACATTTATTTAAAAAAAAAAAAAAAGTAAAACCTTTTAGCATCATAGAAATAGTGGTGTCTGTCTCAGAGAGTTTAGAAGAGATTTTTGTGCTGACTGCTGCATGCACATCACTGTTGCTTCTTTAAAACCAGTGCTTGCATCTTTTACCTCCAAAGAAAAGTGGTGTCTGGCTACAGAGGTAAATTAAGTTTTTGCACTGGCCTCTGAACATTAGTAATGCTTCTGCTAGGTGCAAAGGAACAGTATCATTTAAATATCATTTAGAAAACAAGATTGTTGTATAAATTAGAAAACAGAATTGCTTTATAAAAAAAAATTCATTGGTTAACAATAGACATCTGCATAAATACAACAGCATTCAAGTGAATCAAACTCCGATTCTTTTCCTTTCCCAGCTGTCTGAAGAGTAGAATATTTCTTTTCTCACCTGAAGCATTATTTTTTTACAACCAAACCTTTACTTTAATAGTTCTGGGTTTTTCCTGATTCGCACAGACCTAAATTTGTGCATTCTTTCATGGAGGTAACTGGCAGGAAATTGCATTTATGCTAATATAAATAATATGAATAATAAACAGCTTTCATAGCTCCATACTGATGTAGACAGGATGTTTCCAGAGTTCAACCTCCCTTAAACACCACCTTGTCAAGCAGCAACTTTAGACATTGCAAATATGGAAGTCATAAAGCGTAAGCTGAGCTGTGGGCTGAACCGCCAGGGAAGCACCGTAACAGTGTGAGGAGGAATCAGCACACTGACTAAACTGAGCAACACTCATGGCAGATCAATATATTATACCGATCAGCACATCAAGAACTGTTTTCCCTTCGTGGCAACTTCTAGCCAAAATCTTTGATCAGAAACAGAAGAAGAAACCACTACAACTCCTGTTAAAGCCATGAGAGGGAAACAGAAGAGATTTCAACCACAGGAGATTTAGGGCCAGCTGTTCCAGCCAGGCTGTATGAGCACAGGTGGTTTGCAGGAGAGGGCACACTTTAGAAAAACCATGTGTTTTAGGCTGTCTACTGCATACTGCTGAGGAGACCCAGCTCCTCTGCCCTGGCTTGCTAAATCCCTTAGCTGAGCTGACTGAAACTAGAGCTTACTGCCCTGGGCAACAAGTAACTTGATGTGTCTGATTTGGTTTTCTGATTTGGAGAGCCAAAGTTTTTTCAAAACTATCCTTGAGGGACTTCATGCACATGCACATACACACACATACACACCCCAACCTTTCTTTGGAGTATTTTGGGGTTTGTTTTTGTTTTTATCGATTTAAAAATCAATTTTATTTCTGTTTTATCAATTTTTAAGATATATCCACTTCTAAGCTTTAGTTTCAGCTACTTCAATCATCCCTGAGTACTCTGCCATTTCACTGCAACAAGGAGAAATTTGATCCAGAAAAGATGATCTATTTCAAAAGGAGGATTCATTAATAATATCATTTAATAGGTTTTAGAAAGCATTAAAAAAACCCATATTTCCAACATTTCCAACATAGATAATAACTTTGCCCTAAACAAAGATAAATTTGCTTACAAATTTGCAATACAGAAACATACATCAATTTAAGAACAGATTTCAAATAGAAATACCCAGAGCATAAAAAAAGTTCAGGTCCAGCTTGCAAAGTATCTGCATTGACTGAGAGCTCATCACAGCCTCATAACTTATTTATTGCGTCTCTGTAAGTTTTTAAGGCTATTCTGATACTAGGTTGTTAAAATAGGTCCCTAAGGGCCTAGCCCAAAGGAAGTTTTGCCTCTAACAGCCACTGTGCTCTGGAAAGAGCTGGAACAAAAAGCACAAGTAGATCTGTTGTCATTGCCTTGAAGGGCTCTACAAGGCTTTGGAGGCCTAGATGCATTTGAATGAAATACTGTGTAATTAAACTAGATGACTTCTCAATTCATTTATCAAAGCATCTGTAGTTCACATTTTAAAATAAGCAAAGTGAAATGGTAAATATTGAATAAATAATCTGTCAGATTTTCAGAAATCAGTGAAAAACTTAAGTTCTGGGAAAACTGTATTTTTAAATGTAAAAAAAAAAAACAGTTTAAATATTTTGTTACCTTTCAATATGATCCTAAACAGCAGCATATTTTTAATACATTCCTAAAGCTGTATGAAATACAGAAGGAATGCAGATAGCATTCAGAAACCAAACAGAACAAGCTAAAGAGAACCCAGGATTAACATTCAGACAAGTATTTTTTAACTTTATAATAAAATAAAGTCTCAAGAAATCCCTTTGAAGGATGAGCATTCCTATTTCTTTTCATCTCTTCTACTTTTAGAAAGTTGAGCATCCCTCCAGAGGTCTCTTCCCTTCAGGTTCAGTTTTATTCCTGTATTTCTTTGCTGATTTGGGGTTTATTTCCTTGTTCCTACACACTTTCACACATAGTATGTTGGTTCTCAGCATAAAACATTTCTGTGTAGCAAGACAGATTGTTTGTGATGGGTAATCTATACTACTGTTTTAAACCAGTCCAAATGCTGCTCTCAGACCTCAGATTGATGTTTCCACAGTTACTTGAATCCAATAATTATCAGTGGAATTCCTTTAAAGTATAGTTCCTTATGTGGCCCTGAAAGCAGTAAAGACTATAGATATGTACAGCAAAAAAATATTAGCACCAAAAATTATTTTAAAAAATTAAATACTGGAAGCTGTAAGTCAATGAACACTGATATTAATGAGAAGATCCAGAACCAGGAGGTTTGTTTTTTTTCTTAGAAGCACGAGAATAAAATAACAGGAAATAACCAATTAGACTGCTAAAGGCACTCCATTTTTTTTCTTCTATTTATTCAAAAAAATGCCTAGGTTTATGGAGGGAAATTAGTTCCAGCACTTACTACCTTTCACAGCTGGTATTCCTATTCCATGCATTCTCTTCAGATTGCTTCCCTCAGTGACTCCAGGCATGAAAATATTACAGAGCACCAGAAGTCCTCTTCACAAGAAAAATGATGGTCAGGAAACACAATTTATCTTTTCATCACATAATAACTTGTATACCCATCTAGTTATTTTTAGTCAAAATCACTAGGAATCTGTAGCTGCCAAGCTAGTTATTAAAAAAACCAACCAACCAACCAACCCCAAACAACTGCATTTGCTAAAAGAAATCTAGTCACAAATCTTTTAAAAAAACTTTTTACAGCATGTGAAAAGCAATTAGTTGTATGTTTAATTACTATCTTAATTAGATCAATTTGCCTACTATCTCTAGTTAACTTAGATTTTGTGTATCTTGCAACTCAAGATCAGGAGTCAATATTAAATAGAGCAAAGGGGAAAATATTTTTTTGGTAGCTTAGTCCATCGCCAACTATTAAGCCCATGATAGATATCAGAAAAGTCATACATGATAAGATAATAAGTATGTTTTTCCAAGGAACTCAACTAACAGAAAGATAACAAAACCAAACTCATTATACAAATGTAATCATTGCCTTTGCCTCGCCTTGGTCAACTTTCTATCTCTAAAAATGCAGAGTGTGTGGGGGGGTAGGGGGTGGGACGTGGAATTTTCCTCCTTTAAATATTGGTAGTCTCTCAAAAATCACGACAAACAACGTGGCCCAAGTGGAGTCAAACACAGGTTGCCTGGGCCAAAACCAAAGTTACACTTGGATCTCCTGGGAACCATATTCTTGCCTGGTGCCTTTAGAAAGAACCCAGCTTCCAGCCCCTGCTTCTTCAGGGAACGCTTACACATCACAGCTTTACCCACTGTAAAAGCCTCTTCTCCATTTCTCCACCACCTGTAGTGATTTAAGCCCAGCCAGCAACCAAACATAAAAGACAGAAAACTCTTGGGTTGAGATAAAGACAGTTTTAACAGGGAAAGCAAAAACCCAGCATGCAAACAAAGCAAAACAAGGAACTGATTCATTGCATTCCATGGGTGGGCATGTGTTCAGTCATCTCCAGGAGAGCAGAGCCCCATCACACGTAACAGTTACCTGGGAAGACAAACACCATCACTCTGAACATGTCTCCCTTCCTCCTCCTTTCCCTCACTTTATACACAGAACTTGATGTCAAACAGTCTGGAATATCTCTTTAGTCATTTTGGGTCACCTGTCCTGGCTGTGTGTTCTCCCAACTTCCCATGCACCCCCAGCTTCCTCGCCACTCTGGCAGTAGAGAAAGCAAAAAAGGCCTTGTCTCTGTGTAAGCTTCGGTCAGCTATAACAAACACACCTCTGTATTATCGACCCCATGTTCAGCACAAATCCAAAACACAGCCCCACAGCAGCCACTGTGAAGAAAATTAACTCTACCCCAACCAAAACCAGCACACCATGTAGAAATTGTTTAGTCACGTGCCATACCCTCTCCTCTGTTCATCTGAGCTCTGCTGGTTTGTTTCTGACTCAAGCCTTCATTGATTTACCAATTATTAAAAAGAAGAGCATTGAACTGCTCCCTTATTTAGCCTGTAGGAAAGAGCAGCTACTCCAAGGAGTTCAGACTCAAACCATACGTGTAGTTAGCACAGAAGTGATTCAGCTTTGTGAGTTGAGAAATCAAGATGGTACAAACACTAAGCACAGGGGTAAATAATATAGTTAATTTATTTGCACAACTGTTCAGCACTCCACTATTTTTCCCTCCTCCTATGCATACATACATTTGAAGTGAAATGAAAATATGATGACTTTTTTCAAAACTGAAATATGACTTTGTATGCACAACAGGTATGCACACTAGCAAAATAGTCAAAGACAGAAGGATCACATCTCTCTCACAGGAACTAAAATATATATCTTTTATGTAGCTCATCTAAGCTAATCCAGTTTAAAATATTCATACAAACTCTCCACAGATAGTTAAAAATCTGGAAATGTTTATGGAAATATTTTGCTAAGAACTCCAAGAACTAAAAATATTAAGAGAAGAAAAATAATATATTTTATTATTTTTATTAGCTATTCCATCACATGTAACTACAACTTAGATGGCCATACAAAATGTGACCATTGTTTTATTATGTGACCCTCAGTTTTATTTGCCCTCCCTTCCTCAGTGTTTCAGTGCTCCTGAAAGCAATACTTGATCTCCACAAAGATCTTACTGGTGCTTCTACAGAGTTGTTTCTTTCTGTACAGACTGTTCAACCAATCCTCCCAGTCTGCCACATTTGCAATAGCAAGCAGTGTAACAGAAATATGTAGAATCACAAATCCTACCACCTAACGATTCTTTTCAAATACTGAGCTCTTTTAGTGATTTCTTTTAATAATGACCACATGCAACATAGGTGCACAAAAGTAAATAAAATTGAAAAATAATTTGTGAGCCTCTCTTTGAATCAATATTGAACATTTTATACTTGTTTTGAAACTTTTCTTGCAAAAATATTTTATTTCAAATATTGAAATGTTGCAAATACCACAAAAATTTGTAGAGTGGAGGAAAATGCCAACAAAAAGTACCACTGCCACCCAGAAAAAATGGAAATTATTTTCTAGTACATATATGTTGCATATAAAACTATGTACTGCAGTCTTACTGCTTATTTAGGTCAAGAATTTGTATTCTAAATTGATTATAATATTTCATATGGTGCTGGTACTAAAATTTCCCATACTTCATACAGTGTTTTCTGTCATAAATTACATATACATTTCTTTACACAGCTATATCTAAGAAAATGTAGACAGCACATAATATGAGGTAATTTTCTTAAGAACTTTCAGTTGGGAAATCTTTCTGGTCAAGATTTACCTGCTAGCCCATTTGGAAAAAAAAAGAATTATGTATACTCCTCCTTAGTCACTTTTTTTTTTTCCCTGTTTGGTGCCAAGCTCCTTCCAAGTAATAAATTTCTAAGGAATAATGACTACTCATTTTATACCTTCGCTGTTGTATAATTTCATTAATATTTCATCCAAACTTGCCTTCTTTGTATAGCAAAAGCTTCCTCCCAAAGATGCTTCACAATATTTCCACTTTTAGAAATTTAAGACAGATGATTTATTCTGTATTCCATTTTTTAAGAAGACCTGATTTCAGCAATATTTTTTAACTGGGAAATGTTTGCCTACTATTCACAAGTTCAATTACACTGCCTTGGTATGGAACAGTCTTTTACATTATTTTATTCTGCAGCTTCAAGTTTTCTTCCTGTTGATTTTTGCTTTGCTTGCTTACTTAAGTCTGCCTGCCATCTTTTGCTGATGTGTCAGCAGGTCTCATCATGGGGGAAACAAACAACAGTCAAGAAGTAAAAAGCAGCTTTGGTTCCCACTTTGAAACAAGTTAAGGTACAGACTTCTTGTTTTCCTGCCAAGACTAAATCCTTCTAGTAGCAGTTCAAACAAGAGTGACTCATTCCTCACTGTACATGACTTCTGTAGATGGCTTGAGATCACATCACACCCCCTTCAGCTGATCTGGGAGAAAACAAGTCAATGGAGTTACATCCAGCTGCCAGGCAGTCACAACTGGTGTGTTCCCCAGGGCTCAGTATTGGGGCAGCCTTGTTTAGTATCTTCACTGATGACCTGCACAAGGGGACTGAGAGCACCCCTCTATCAGTTTGCAGATGACACCAAGTTGGGTGAGAGTGTTGATCTGCTGGAGAGTAGGAAGACTGCAGAGAGATCTGGACAGACTGGGTTGATGGGCTGAGGCAAATATGAGGTATGAGGTTCAATAAGGCAAAATGCTGGATCCTGCCCTTGGGTCACAATCCACATGTAATGCCACACAACTCCGTGAAATGCTACAGGCTGGAGGAAGAGCAGCTCTAAAGCTGCCCAGAGAAAAAGGACCTGGGGTTACTGGTCAACAGCACTGAACAGGAACCAGCAGTGTGCCCAGGTGATGAAAAAGGCCAATGGCACCCTGGTTTGTATCACCAATAGTGCAGCCAGCAGGACCAGAGCAGTGACTGTCCCCATGTACTCAGCACTGGTGAGGCCACACCTCAAGTGCTGTGTTCAGTTCTGGGCCTCTAACTACAGGAAGGACATTGAGGTGCTCAAGTATGTCCAGAGAAGGGCAACAAGATGGTGAAGGTTCTGGAGCACAAGTTTTCAGAGGATCATTTGAGGGAGTTGGGATTGTTTAGCCTGGAGGAGGCTCAAGGGGGACCTTATCACTGTCTACAAATGCCTGAAAGGGGGTCAGTCTCTTCTCCCAGTTAACAAGGGACAAGATGAGAGAAAATGGCCTTAAGTTGGGCCAGGGGAGATTTAGATTAGCTATTGGGAAAAATTCCTTCACATAAAGGGTTGTAGAGCATTGGAACAGGCTGCCCATAGAAGTGGTGGAGTCACCATTACTGGAAGTGTTCAAAAAACATGTAGATACGACTTGAGGACATGATTTAATACTGAACATGATGGTGATGCTAGGTTGATGATTGGACTTGATGATCTTTAAGGTCTCTTCCAACCTCAACAGTTCCATGATTCTAAAAAACATTTGCTCCATAGTTTTGCAAAATGCACCTTGCTGGAATCACATGAATAAAAGTTTGCATCATTAGATGTATTTATATTCTATATTTTAGCCTGGATGGTTCTTGCCACCTGACACTGTCACTGTTTTAAGCGAGAACTGTCAGCACTTCATGACCTTCCCAGCAGCACAGCTACATCACACTTGGCAGATACTCACCATGTCTTTAACTGTGTACTCTTTGGGAAGCACCACTTCCAGCACCTGCCCTCCCAAGCTCACACTCCTTGCAGCCACATCCCTTTCTGCTCCAGTGTTAATCTGTCTGCTTCCAACCACTGCCCAACTCTTCAGCACCTCTGGCAGCTGCGCATGCTTGGTGGCTTGGGGCCTTCATATAGTACTTAACATCACTAGAACAGATGAAAAATCATCACTCCTGTATAGCATCAGCTGCAAAGAGAGCTAAGAAGAGGCAGCTAAACAAAGTTTGTGCATCAGTACTGGGTGAGAGGCAGATGTGGTCACACTCAGCTAGGTTTTATTATTCATATCCCAAAATAAAACTAAGAATGTGAAATGTCTGTGCACAGATAGATCCCAGAAGTCATTAATTCAGCCAATACCTACATTTGAATAAAATATTCCACTCAAGACACTGAAATACTCATAAACCACAAATTACTATTATCCTAAGACAATATGAAATGACCAGCATGAACAAGCACTCATTTTTTATATGGGTTTTTCTCATACTGTCTAAAAATAACATAACACAGACTTCATGTTTACAGTAGGCCTAAGCATTTCAGCCCCCAGGCAATTCACACTGTTTGCAGTTATATTTAGACCTGATCTTAAAAAAATAAAAAAAAAAAAAAAAAAAAAAAAAAAAAAAAAAAAAAAAAGTACTCTTGCTCTTCCATCACCACCTCAGATGTCAAGCTACCGTTTCTCTCCCAGACAGAGACTCTACTGACAAAAGACCAACTTTAAACAAATCCTTCTCTACTACATTGTCATTTCTGCTGCACACATTTTATCACAGCACAAGCTGAATTTCTCTCTTGTTTCTTATTTCCCAGGCTGGCCTCTTTCTATTCTCAAGCCTCACCTTGTTTGGTAACAAGGACTTCAGAGTACAGGTTAGACAATACATCCTATTGAAGGGTTCAGTTGACCTGAAAGTACTGACTCACACCAGGTTTTCTCATCAACTACCTATTCCCAGTGATGTCAGTCCCTTCTTCCACCTAAAACAAAGCCTGCCATGTCATAACTTTATGTGAATTCCTCTGAGACATGACATGCTGCCCACTCTTTGCCATGCTGATGGAAATAAGGAATTGGACTTTTAAAAACTATTTGAAACACAGAAAGGGAAGTACTGCCATTCCTTATCTTGCTAGGATAAAATTGCATTTCATAGATGTCATGGTCCACTAGGCATATTTCTCCCTCTACTACTGCTTTGAGCAAATTTAACAGAAGGTGAATTTCTTCTTTGCAAAGGTTGATAGAGGACAAAAAAAAACCTAAAAAATTCAAGGAACTGATCAAGAAATAAAACAATGTGATGATAAAAAGACCATCACAAACGATGTAGAAGCAATTTAGCAGAGCTGTTCCTGAGTTGATAAGAATGGAAAGTTGCAGCTGATATATTTGTGTAGTTAAATCCAGAGTTTAGATCACAACTCAAATGTCAGAAGGGGAAGAACCACACAAGCTTTGCAATCCTATGGAATTGGAATGAAAAACTGAAAAAAAGAGGCCTTATGTTGAAGTGCATTGATGCAAAACCTTTGAAAGAGCCTTCACTTAATCTGTCTCTGCAAAACTATAGATGTCAGGTACTTAATTTTCTGTTACTTCCTATCACTGTTGTGAATCCATGCTGAAGTGCTTTTCTCTCACCCAGACAGGTGATCTTGGAAGAAGGCTGTCCAACCAGAGACATCAAAATCCTGAACATTCAGATAGAGAAATTTCTCAGTGGAGACGGTCACATCTGTAGCCTTGCATTTCTCGCTCCAGCTTTCTTTTCTCAAAGCTTTATTTCTTCTGTTACCTCCTCCTTTTAATTTCTCTTATCCAACCTACCCTCTAAACTCATAACATTAGAAAGGTATCTGCTGCTTCTCAGATGTTGATATTTCTAGTATGATGCTTCTTTTGGTCATTGTTTGTTCTGCTTTGTCTGGTTTGATTATAAGCACTTATCTAGACCTGTTGCTATTGTATAAAAAGCAGTGAGATTTATGTGGTGCCACCCAAGTGACTGGGGGTACAGCAATTAGCAATTAAATCAGGTCCTGTGACTTTCAATGGAAAATTTATAAGGGTCATTAGGAGTCATGTCTCCAGGACAGTCTTACCATTCATGATAGGTAGCACAAGTCTTTCATTTTGACTTTTTTATTTACTTAATATATACATAGCTGAGACAAAGGCTGACTTGGATCAGAATACAGTGACTCCTCACACAGAAGTAGTAACTGTTTTAAAGAAAACATTACAGTCCAAATGTTGCCAAATATCTCCAAAATCATCAGGCTAACAGAACCCTCTAACACTGCATTTTTAGTATTAGAAAGCAAGGGATTACTGTATTCACAGCACTGGGGGGTGCATGTGGCTGACAAAAGCCCAGCCTCCACACAGACACCAATACAACACTTTTTCACCTATTTATATATTTTTAGCAAACAACAACAACAAAAAAGTAATGTTCATTGGTTCTAAATTACATCATTCTCTTTCATTAATTAGTATTCTATCTTCCATTGATTGTTGATTCCTCACTGTCCATGCTAATTTAGTCCATATTTTTCAGTTCTTTTAGTATCTTTCTCTCCCAGCAGGGAGTAGGACTCACATACGCCGAGTCTTTGTTAGCCTCTTTATCTTCTGGTTTCTGTAAAGCGTCCTTGTGGTCCATAAATTCTGCATGGCTTGTATCTAATTTCAACACTACATCTTTCTTCTCCCAAGCTTTGTTCATTGAAGCATATCAAGGTTAGTTTAGCACAACTTAAAGTTTTAGTAATTTTAACAAGCTGTGTTCTCACAATGTCAGCTTATGTTAAATTCTGCTGAATGCAAGCTAGAAGTAGTTTAAGGCTTAACACACTACTTATGATTAATTAAAACAACTAATCAAAAGGTTAATTAAAACATTAAGAATTAGGAAAGTTATATAATTTCCAACACAAAGAAGTTCCCTACCACTTGCTTAGCATTTTCCTTCTTTGGGGTTTGACACAGAAGAGAGGAAATTTTTAACTTAGCATTTCACAAAAAGCCTCTGTAAATTGTTCACAAAATGCAGAAATTTCATTCCTTGAATTTAATAGCTGACACAGCCAGTTAAAAAAATCTCAGTGAATAGGAAAATAAAGTTAGTATGATGGTCTGTGATTGCTGAGGTTATAGTAATCTAAGCACTAGCATTCTGGTGAGGATTACCCTAAATTTCTGAGGGAATTTGCTGTACTGCAGAGATGAAGTTACCAGCCACAGCTGTTTCAGTGTACCACTGTATGCATCTACTATTTGGGTTACTGTATCTCTATTACACAGTTTTGGCCAATGCTTACCAAGGGTATTTAGAAGCACTAGCAAGATACTAGGAGATGAAAGTGGATCATGAAGCACTGAAAGGTTTCCAGAGATGTTCTACTGCATTTCTAATATCGTATTTCACCTTCTTTTTGATTACTCCTTGTCTAAAACCAAATTAACACAGAAAAATAATGGCATCCATTTAGAGTCAGAGAATATATTCTGAGTTATTGCATTACGTGTCACTATCATTTAGAGGAACAGTACAATTTTGGTCTAGGTGGACTTAGTAATGCATAGCTTAAGGATGACTAAGTACTTTCTAGCTCATCATATAGAGACATAGCACCATTTTTCTGATGGTTGTTAAAGGTGGCAAATAAAATGGCTTTTGGCAGTTGTACTCCATACCCCACAGAACAAGCATCAAATTCAGAATACACGCAATAAAAGAATGTTGGGTACATGGTACTACCAAGTTTGACGGGTTGAAACAATCTCAGTAGGATAGCAAGGACAGACTGAAACAAATAAGGCATCACAAAGGTGTCCACAGTGTTTGGGGATTATATTATTTAAGTGGTAAAAGTGATGGAAAACTAACACACTGCTTCCCTACAGCAAAAAATGTTTCATGACTGCCTCCCCTCACCTTGGTTTCTAAGCTAAATACTGCTGCATAAAGGCCTTGTTGTAACCTGAACTTGTATGTTCAGGTTAAAGATGGTGTAACTGCATTGTCCTGTAATAATGAACTGTACACAGAAATAATAAGGAATAATTACACGTAGAATGAGACATTTAGAGATAACACAATAATACCGAAAAACACAGGCCTAGTGCACTAGCAGAGGCTTAAGAAATGAAGAAACGTGGTGGAGCAGAGCGAAATACAGGCATTAAAAAAACAGAAGATGGGGCACAGGCCTGGGACTGAAAACTCTACAGCTATAAACAACTCATCAGTAGCCACTAAGAGAAAAGTGGATGTGCAACTGGACAAAATGGGGTTTAGTAAAGAAAAAAAAACCAGACTTCAATACATGTAAAAAGCACAAATTTGGACTTGAAGCTGCAGAACAATGACAGCTGATGAAGAAAAAGTAAAAGCACAAAAGCGTGTTAGCAAACATACAAAAAGAGAAGCAAACATACTGCCAGAGAGAGGAAATCAACATGAACAGCATTCCCAGTAAACTGGCTGAGAAAAACCACTGTAGCACCCTCACCAACACCAAAATGAAGCCACCAGCCTTATGCCCCAGATGTGCAGGAGAAGAGAAAGAACAGTTTCTGACCTTTCCCTCCTAAGGAGCATGTGGATAACAATTTTAACTCTTATTTTTCACTATTATTAAACTTTTCTCCATAGATGTATTCTTTTTATTTCTGTAATAATTGCATTTGAACCAGTAATGGTTCTTGGATTAGACTATTAAGATTTCCATTATGTGAGCAATAAATTCTTGGCTTTATGTGAGGTGTGTCTCATTTCTTCCCATAGATAAATCTGGAGTGCAATGGGAATCGGCAGTTCTAACTACACAGAAGTTGCAAAAAAAAAAAAAAGTTGGAATAAATGTTAAGGAAAAGTCATCTTCTGCAGACCAACTTAATTATTCAGTAATAATTAACAAAAAAGGGGAAAGCAACTATTCAAATGTTTTGCTTACTCTCCCAAATACTTCTATAACATTGTTCTGTATCATAAAAACCTCTGCTGGCCAAAATGTTAGTCAGTATGTCAGAAAACCTACTACTACTATTGCTACTCAAATTAGCTATATTTTGCCTAAATATATTTATGCACCACACGTACTTATCTCTTCCGATAACAACACTGTTCATTACCTAAAAATTATCTTCACTATCCATGATGTTTACCATTCTAAAATATTCAATGACTCATACTTCTCAGTCCTTATTCTTCCAAGCTAGAAAGCTTTATCAAATTTCAATTGAGACAAATTTACTTTCCCACAACCCTTCTTTTTACTCATTCCACTTAGACTCCATCTCTTCCAAACACAAATAAGAACTGATAGCCTTACTTCTAATCCTTACTGTTAATCCTTAAGTGCTTGCCTTGTCCTTTGTACTATTAGATTTATTGCTCTATTACATCATGCTTTAGTTCACAGAGCTGTCCAGCTTCTTTTGCTAGCCCTCTCCACATTTTCTTCAGGATCTGTTGGCACATTGCAAGCATACATAGAAAAGTGCATTTAAAAAGTGTACTTTTTGTGTCTCAATCACTTATGAAGTTAATAAATATTATCAGTCCCAACCCCAAGCTCAGAGGAACACCAAGTGAAAGTTCCTTTTATTTTAGTAATTTCCCTGTCAGCGTAACCTACTTCTTGCTTAATCTATTCCATACATAACTCCCGCATTTTATTTCAGTCCTCATCTTAATCTACCTACTGCTTTCCCACATGGCACAATGTCAAATGCTTTATTGAAATCTATACATATTAATAATTTTCAGGTTTTTTTGACTGGCCAATCATCCTTTCAGTCAAAGAAAAGTATCAGATCAACTGGTACTATAAAAATATTCAAGCTTGAACTTTTATGATAGCCTGTTTTCCAGCTTCTTCTATTAATTCTGTTACAACCAGCTCTAGAAGCTCCAGGCTTTACCAGGCGTACACTTTAATTTCAGACTTCAAGAGATTTCACTCACACTAACTCTTGTAAAGCCTTTGATTCTTTGATACCTTGAGTTCACGCGTGAAGAAAAAGGCACACAGTTTTCCCTACGGGATTTCTTTTAATTTGGCGAGACAATAGGTGTTTAGGCAAAAAGGGTCTACAGGAGCAATACAGAACTTCACAAAAGCATTACAACAGGCTACTAGGAACAAAAGGACTTCCCTGCTTCTCTCCAAGCAGCATTCCACACCCCTCGAGGGTTTCAAGCTAGCAGGCGTTGCTGTAGAGTAGGGCACCTTTGCTGCACCCAGCAAACACAAACCTCAAAAAACTTAAGCCAAATACCATTACTTTAATGAAATACAGAAAATAGGTGTTTAAGTTACCCACAAGAGGAAGGAAAGAGTAAAGGAGAAGGGATTAAAACAAAAAATAATAAAAAGAGGACATAAAAATATAGTTACCGCTAAGAAGTCCCATGTTGGCAAACTTCAGGAGGGCAGGTGGAGGCCAAATAGAAATCTGGTGTGTGCCTTTTTAATCTACAGTGGCCACTCCCCACAGGCAGGTCCTCTGACCCACTGGCCACTCTGGGGTCCCAGGCCAGGGTGAGGGGTCGTTTTCTCACCGCCTCTGCCATTTCCAGCTGGGTCAGGGGCTCCAGGTGTAGAGGTTTTCCCAGGCTGTTTGCAATTGGCAGCTGCTCCAAGGCTTCCCCGTGTGGGCTCCAGGGGCTGCCCTGAGGGATACCGGGCCACTCCACCTCTGTGAGATTCGACCCATCCCTTCCCCCTCCACACACACAAGGAACCACACAAGGTGGTTCTGACCCAGTAATAACTGATCTGGTGTATAACAATTCAAAGGAACTAACTTCCTGCAGCTGAAGGCCTTGCATCCCACTGACCTCAAAGCAAATGATTTCAAAGTACAGTATTTGGCTTGTCTTCCTATATTATTACATGCTGAACAGAAAGTGATCACCAGTTTTATGTTGATATCTGTAACTGAAGTTTTCCACAGCTCTGTCCAATCCATAACCTGTAGAATTCTAGACACAGTTCTTCAATATCAGGAGGCTTTAACCAACACTGAAAAAGCAAGAGCATATTAACTAAGCAGTTACTTAATGGGCATTTTTGCAACAACAAACAGGAGAAGGGTCTGTTTGTAGATGTAATTGCCATTTCAACAGTACAGCATCTTTTTCACCTCACCTTTTATCAATGCAATTTACATCACAACTATATGCTTTGAAAATTTCAGGTGAAGAAATGGAATGTTTTTCCAAGCACTTAGATGGCATTCCAAGCACTCATGTGTGTCGTGCCTAACTAATTTCCTTCCTCTGTTTATATGTAACTGTCTTGTCCATGACCTTCAAAAGCTGAGAGGTACTCAATGCCTGTATATGACTGTAAAATAAAAACAGCCCAAACCGTTCATCTTCTAAACTGTTAAATGCAGTCCTGGCATTAACTAGTAATCTTCAAAATGATTCCTCCACACAGTTCAGACATTAGCACAGGATGGGGACCATAATCAAATCTGCAGTTTTCTACTGGTGTGTAGCCTCCTGTTTCTAAGGCTAAGAAAGCCTAAAAGTAGCAGTGCAGGCTATTTCACATCAGTTAGTTGGTTTCAGTGCTCAGAAACATTCCTGGGTCTGCTTAGCTTCTTTTGTGTAAGTATACGTATGTATAGCCTACGCAAATAGCTACTGAGGAAATCTTACACTGCAGATTAAAAAAAACCAAAAACAACAGATGTAAACAGATCCCTTTAACCTTTAATATTCACAGAACAGGAAATCAATTTGTAATTTCTCAATTCCTCCTCTCCCCATTCTGGAAATATATAGGGACTAAAAGACTGCATTAGAAAGAATTATCTTGTGCCATATAAAGTTATAGCCCCAGATACTCTCCTCATCTATAGGTATTTGATCCAGGAAACTTTTCCACAGACAGACAACCTCACATTATGCAAACATATTTATTTTCACACCGGTAATTAGAATCATGGAATCATAGAATCATTAAGGTTGGAAAAGATCTTCAAGAACAAGTTGAATCTTCAACCAAATACCACCATGCCCACTAATCCATATTGTGAATTACCAAGTAGCTTGATCAACAACTGAATGTATACCAGAGACCTGACACCTAGAGGTCTTAATGGCCCTTGCCAAATTTTTTCTGGGGCCAGCTGGCACCACAGGCCAGAGTCCCCTTCATCTCAGCTTGGGTGGTAGTTGCAGAGGAATATGAGCTCCCAGCTCTACCACACACCCCATGGTTCCCAACTCTGACCTTTGGACTGATTTCCCAGCCTGACTTCAGGCCTGCCTCATCACTACAAATGGAGCAGAAAGTCTCAAATGTTGCTTAAGCTTGTCTGTTGGCTCTGGGTCTGCCCAGCTTGCTTCATCCAGATGGCAAGGGTCATGTCATCACACTCAGCTTCCCAGTCCCTAGGGAGCAGTCAGCCCCTGCTGCTCCCTGACAGTGTACATCAGTAATTAATCTTTTGATAAAGAACAGATTTCAAATTGTTTGCAATATTTCTTTTGAAGTTCTGTGACATACATACTAACCCTCTTCATTGCACAAAGTCTAGGTGACTACATCAGCCACATCAATCTGCTAGATAAAAATGCAAATTTTCAGCCTGGAAAAATGTTGCTATTGCACTTCCTAGTAGGTTGGTTTAGGGCAGTCTTATTTAATATTTTCATGCATGGCATTGGCTCAAAGAATAGATATGTACTAAACAGGCTGAGCAGTGGCACAAAGCTGACAAGGATACAAGTGAAAGTAGGAATATGCTGGGGAAGAAAATAAAAAAGATTACCTGAAAAACTGAAATAATACAATCTGAATGAGATCTAACACAACAAAACCCAAGCACAGCAAGCTAGCAGCTTCCACACAACCTTCTACTATAAGCATGAATAACATCAGTTGAATATGACAAAGGAGAGACTTTAATGGACTAGTTCAGTGTCTGGTGACTGCACATCAACTCTGTGAAGTGTCAGCAGAAGAAAAATGTGAGCAAAAGTAGTCCAACTCTGTTGTGAGCCGAGTCCATTAGATAAATTTCTACAACACATTTTCCAGATAAACTTTGTCCAAAATCAATCCAGTGTGCACTCTGGGAAACCACTCTGCAGTGCAAACCAAAGTTCAGAAAGAGGGCATCACCAAGACACTTGCTTCAAAGGTTCATTCTCCATGTTAGTTAAAACATGAGACTTTTATCATTACAACACTGCTAGTCTTAAGCTACACATAGTTTGAGACAGACCTTTCCATAGACCCAGGTACCCTCCCTGAAGTTAAACTACAGCAGAAGGTATTTTAGCAGATGGTCTCAGACCTGTTTTTGCCAAAAGAAAAATATCTAGCTCATCCCCCACCCCTGCACGGCATGAGAGCACTATTCTGTATAATCAAAACCACAGGTGAAGCACATTCTCTATTAAACAGGCATTGCTGTTGCTTGCTTGAGAAGTGGAAAGCTAGTCACTTTTCCATCCTGCCCTATGCTCATTAAATGCAAACTAAGAAAGGAAGTTTCAAGGCCAAGCTGAATTAATTTGTGTTTTCTGGTCTGGCCTTTTTTTCCCCTCCTTTCTTTTAGACCATCAATAAAACATTAGTTGTGAATGGCTGATTTGTTCCATTTCCAGCAGGTACACTCCAGGCTCACTGCAAGGCTTTTCATTTTGAAAATGTTTTTGACATAACATCGCTATGTTACCATCTGCCTGAGTGACAAATACCAGCTAAACAGCTTTATTGGGACACTCTGTCCCTTAACACACAAACTATGCTAAACTTCCAGGGGCAATTTTAAATATCTTCAAATCAAACCCAAACACTCCAGCTTGCACTGTATGGAATACATTGAATGGTTATACTAGTATATACAGTATGAGAAGCCCATACAGAGAAAGGCAAGTGAAAAACAGATACAGTATTTATTATTTATTAGGAATGAGAAAAAAGCCCAAACAGCCTACAATCCAAGCCATGCTGTTTTTCCCATCTCATGATGGATGTCATAACGAGCTGCAAGAGAAGAACAGCAATGAAGGAAGTGAGTTCTTTCCCTTGGAGGCGGGCTAGGAATTCTGAAGGCTTTCTGTACTTCGTGGCATATGCTGAAAGAGCAAAGGTCCTTTACTGCCATCACCTGGCATAAATGAAACCGGAAAAAGAAATTTCCTCTTCAAGAAACACAGTAAAACTCATTAAGTTATGCAGATACAATGACAACATAGCCTTGGTTTCTCATGAGAGTAGTCAAAGAAGCGGTGAAATTGGAAAACAGTACCTCTCAAGAGAAACAGATATATCTTCATTCAACATCTGCACAATGAAACCAAGCATGATCTCTGCAAAGCACAGATACCATTCGACACCCCAGCAGGGCCAGGGCTTCCAGACCTGCTGTGTTCACAGAAGCACCTGCAGAATTAAACCTGCAGTTACCAAGGTGATAAGAAAACAAAATAAGACTCCAGGAGATTCAGGAGAAAATGTAAGAATGTAAATCAGAATAATCAGGTGTATCAGACACAAAGGCAGTGGGGTTATCAAACCTCCATTTGTTGATTGTGGTAAAATTTAGTTCCACACTGACACCAAAATACATGCAGGTGGTGTTTGGAGAGAAACAGACACAAAATAGTTTTCTAATCCACAAATATATCTAATATGTCTGCTCTTCAGTAGATCCCATATGGAAATATACCTTACAGCTTGATGTGACAGACATTACTACAGCTGAAAGCAACAAATTAATCAAACTGACAATAACCACTGAATGCCTCTCGTCCTCTACTGCATAACCATTCAGGAGTAGACTGATCTGCTAAATATTGGAGATGAAACTAGTAAGAGCTTCCCTACTTAAACAGGCACCTCAAAGCATTTTTCAGTCAAACATAAAGATTATCCAGTAGCTTTGGATCACTTCTCTAAGATTTTTGTATCCACTTTTTAAACTCATTGCAGTGATTTAGTTTTAAAAATACTCAGATGGTATGTGGACAGCTTTGTGTTGTCTGCTGTTCATATATATCATTAAGGAGTTTTAAGACTCTCAAAATAAAACAGGAGAAAGTATCCCCAATTCTTTGAATGAAGTCTGTGTTGTCAGGAGGGAAATATTTCCGTAGCTTGACATTCAATCGTCTTTTCTTATTCAAGAAGGTAAAGAAAAGTGTTGATGTTGCATTTCAAAGTCTGCAAGGATGAGATTTCAGAAAAGCTGCAAATTCAAAGAGTAGAAAACTCAAAATACTGATGTAACACATTTCTCCTTTTTTTTTTTAAGCGTGTGTTAACAAGAGGGTAAAGATGCACAAGAACGGCAACTTTGATGGTTTCTGAACACCTGGCAAAAGCTGTTCGCTGAGGCTTTGATTTGGACAAGCAGCAAACAGGTTAGTGACCTGTATTCATCCTAGTTCTGTGAATGCAAGGCTAATTAAAAAATTCCTCAGTTGGTATAGGTATTTATGGCTCTTTCATAGGAGATACCTATTCCTAATGTTTCATTGTGTCCCTTTTCACATCAAATCAGAAAGAGAAGTGAAGACCAAAAAATGAAAATCAAATCAAGATATACACATTCTCAGTTCAAATTTTAATTAAGTCCTTGTGCCCATTTTTTGAAAACCTTTTTAGCTGTAACACCTATTTCTGGTCAAAAGTAACAGGCATCACAGACAGAACACCTAGCATATTAAAGATATTACATGAGAGAAACGAGAATATGAAGTCTAAGAATAGAAAAGCAGCTCTGTGGGGCTGGAGTGCAAATGGTTTATGCCCTACAAGAAGAGGTCAGCTTGTGGCAGCATGCCTAAAATAAGTTAGAGATTTAAAGTAGATTATTATATTTATATAGTGTTTTGTTCAAGGTCCTGTTAGACCAACAGGATTAAATTTCCACTCCCAGCTTTGTCACATATACATATAAGCAAAGAATCATGGAATAATATGGGTTGGAAGATACCTTTGGAAATCATCTTGCCCAAGCCCCTGTTGGAAGCAGAGCCACATCTGAAGTTAGAGCAGGATGCTCAGGTCTCATCCAGCCAAGATTTTGAAAGCTCCAAGGATGAGTATTCTGCATGCTCTGCAGGTAACTTTTTTCACTTTTGTCAGGTCATTCAAACAATCTGACTCCCATCTGTAAACTGGAGTAAGAACACAAGCTTACTTCAAGCGGTGCTATTGGAATAAATTCAGTGTCTATGACACATATTATTGTTAGGAGATCTACATACACACATAATCAATGTCTCTAATTCTTATGCACGTGAATATCTTTTTGCTAATATTTAAAAACTTGGAAATGTAATTTTAAAAGGTCATGGATATCAAATACTTCCAGAAGGCAATTCTTATTTAGAGGTCCATATTGGAATACTTTTGAATAGTGCAATATTTAAAACTATAGAAGAAACTGGAATTACCTGCTTGATGAACCTTTACAATATGTTCTTACTTTTTAAAAAAGACAGTAAAAACTTCTTGAGAACTGCTCATTACTGTGTTTTTGCACAACACACTGCAAAACAAACCACTCCATTTTCCTGCCTTATCCTCATTTGAGTTCAGGCTTTTTAGAGCTGCTATAAAACAAAATTGTAATAGTATCTTTTAATAAACCCATTCAGACTTTATAGGTAGTTGTTTTTGCCATAGAGTGACCCTTCCTCAACTCAGGCACAGCTGCAGACTTCCAAGCAATAACTTCAGTCTAAAATATTTCCTGATACATTTTCTTTAGACGCAGTTAATGGCCCTGAGTCATTGCCTCAGGCCATCAACCCTCTCAATCAGTCATTAATCCCCTGAAATTGCCCAGAGCCTCAACTGTTATGACTTAAATAGACTAAATTAGGTTTTGAACAAACAGAGCAAATGAAGGTCAATATCAGGAAACAGAATTCAGTGAAAATTAAAGAAAATTTTGAGAAGTATGGAACAGGTCTGGATGAGCTCAAGGCATACAAGGACTTGATCATAAGGTCTTCTCTGGTTATTGAGGACAAGATCAGAACAGGGAGTTTACCTCTAACTTCAGTGAGATTTAGGTCAGATGTTTAATGCTATAAGCAATCACTTCTAGCATAGAGTCAGGTCATTAAGGGTGCCTGTACTGTCAGAACACTGAAAACAAAATATAGTTGCATGGTATTTGTAATTATCCTGGGGTAGACAATGCATTTCATATACACTGACAGGGAATTCTACAGATACTGGAAAACCTGCTTTCTAGACTTTCCAGAAAGAAAAAATATTTTGGGAGCTACCTTTATGATGGGTGTTGTTTGCACCTGACAGACACATACACACATGCAAAGGAAAGCATAATGCTTTTCAGCATCATGAACTATATGTGTGAATCCTTGTACAATTTGTTGTTTCCTTTCACCTCTTCATTCTCCAGCCCCATTAATTAGTCATTGCTATTAAGCAGTTTTAGTGAACATTCCTAACCAGGAAACAAGAAACTTACCAAGTCTCTTTGTTTTCTTGTATGATGTAGTCAGCTGACTACACCCGGCCCATAGAAGACTTCTCCTCCACTTCTACAAAGCCAGCTGAGGTTGCACCACTAAGACCATCTTCCCCCTCAGCTCCTGGGCAATTCACAGATGAGTACACAACAGCAGCGAGGCTAGTGAGGCTTAATGGACCAGAATCAGCTCAAATACAGTACAAATATTTAACAACAAGAAAGCAAAACTGGAGCACAACATTCATAAGCCTAAGCAAAATAACACTATTTATGGATTTACAATTATGGATTGTATGATATACCTATGTAGCTCTGCAGTAATTCAGAAGCTGTACACATTGATCATAAACTAATGTTGTAGAAGTAAAAAACACAACATGTAACATCCGTAGAAAATGTCCATGTCATCATTTTATAGACCATTAAGTAACCAGTGAAACATGCAAGTTAGATAATGCAGAATAATTAGGTAAGCAGGACTTAATGGTGCCTCAGGTTGGTCACTTCAATCCATACAGGGTAATTAACAGGACAAGGAGGACTGATTTTCACACACATTCAGTATTGTTTTGGAAATGCTGCATACAGGAAACCTCCCTGGTTTTGCATGGTCTCTGCAAGTTACTGCAGTACCAATATATCACTACACTTACACAAGCAGACTCACAGCCTACAGCCATAATGTAAGCAAAGACTAGGCTGAAAGGTTTGTCATTTTCTTCTAATTAACACCTGATTTTTTTTAGCAATGCCTGGCTTTCACAGCTTTCCAATGCAGTGGAACAGCACAGGAACTGTGTGGGCATTGGTCATGCAGGATCTATATTGCAAAAACCAATTCTTGCTGTCTTTTTTGAGCATCACAGACTATGCCTGCCATGCAGTGGGGCAAATAGGATACTTTTATCCTCATTTACACTTTTGTCTCCAATAAAAAATGCAGCAAACAAATAGACAGCCTTTTATACTTAACAATAAGCCCATTCTGCTAATACACCCTAAAGTTTTTACTTCTTACTCAGCTATTTAGATCTTGAGAAGACCATATACATTGTTTAAAAGCTATTATTGTCTATTGAGTCTCTTATTAAGCCAATATTATGCACTAATTACTGCACAGCTACAGAAANGTCAAGGTAGTCACTTTTACTCTGCTTCTACTGCTCACTGATAGAGATGAGATCAAGCAGTAAAGACCTATGTTCCCAAAGAAAACATGCCACACTGAGCAAAAGTAAGCCAAACACAGATGATCAGCTGCTTGCCTGTACCAAGGAAATAGGGACTGGGTATTAGTGTGCCAAGTACAGCCACACTGGCCTTCCTCCTTCAACAGTCTCTGGGGTCAATGTTAGAAAGTTGTACTCAGACCTAGCTACTGTTTGAGAAGTACTCTCCCACAGCAGCAAGAGATGCTACCCTAGCCCCAGCTGAATCCTGGCAACATCAGGAAAACATCTGCCTGGGTTTCTTATGGAAGCCTTATGGAAGGCTGCTCCCTCCATGAGCTGTCACTCAAGAGACACAAGGGTTGCTGGTGGAAGACAAGAGCATGCTCCTGTGCCAATGGAGAAGGTCACCGAAAGTGCAGGTGTAGCAGTTTTTTATGAAGGGGACTGGGAGAAAAACAAGCTGGCCTGAGAGTAAGAGAAGAAAACCATTCCTCAGTCTTTGAAGTTCCTCTGAGCATTCCCAGCTCACCTTCCCTGCCAAGAATCCCGCTTCACCAGCAAGCTCTGGCCACCCACCTTGGCCTACTAGCCAGCTTTCACATCACTTCTGAGCTTCAGAGATTCCATCATGTTCTTCCAGCTGACCTTCAGAACCCCTGTTAAGTCTCTTCCTAGTCCTCCATGCCAGTCTTCCAAAGCTTCCTCTGATCCTCAACCCCACACTCTCTTTAAGTGAGACATCATAATTGAATTTCTAAAAAACAGCAGAAAAAATATATGGAGAAAAACACATAAGCTATTTGACAAGAAAAAGCCTGCTATATTCTTGGCCTACTTTTGCACTCTTTTCCAAACACCTACTATTGGCCATTCTCAGAGTCAGGAAACTGTCAGATACACAGTTGGTCTGACATGCTTTTAGTCATGGTGAAAAACAAGGGGCTGTTTCTAAAAATTGTTAAAACCACTTGTCTTTCTTAGGTAGTTATTTTCTCTGTTCTTTTGCTTGGCATTCTCAGAATTACTAATCCTGTATGTTTGACTCCAAAAGTAGTTGTCATGGAAATTAAGGTGATCTTGCAAACTAAACATGATTTCCCTCTAAAAGTGTTTAGGGGGAGAATCAAGAGGTCTTGTTTAAAAGTGAAACAACAAATTCCAGTTTGAGCTGGACAGTCACATTTCACTGGCAGACAGTAAGAGCAACAAGCAAGCAGAAAACATATTTCTACCATATAATTTATCTTCATTTACCTGACTGACTACATCCTCCCTCCTTCTTCCCCGAATATTTTACAGTAATCTTTGAATCAGTTTGGAATTGTGTCAGTAATTATTCAAACACTTTAATTTCTGTTTATTTAAAAGATGTTGTGGTAAATAAAAATGGACCTAACCCATCTACCACATATCCCTAAACTTCAGTGAGAAATTAGGAATTTCATTATTAATCAAATTAGAAGTTGGTAGGACACAAAACAAATTTTAAAAAAATATATTTATCATTCCAATGCAGATATTTTCTGTCACAAACCTTCTTTTAAAACAATGTTGCTCACATTAGTGTACTTGAGTATCCTGAAGTACCTGAGCAGTTTTCATTTACTTCTTTCTATGTGTCACTCTTTTTTTTATAGTTTTCATTGAGCTGGATTCTATGAAGTTATAACATGACTAATTGGATATCTAGTCTCAATCAGACCACTCAAAATACTAATATTAATAAAAAAAGAAAAAACACCACAAAAACCCCTCAAACAACTACTCTCCTGCTGTAGAATCCCAGAAGATAAGGGGCTAATGTGTAATGTGTCTCAAACACAGACAGCTGGATGGCTGTGCAGCCAACCAAGGATTGTTCTTAAGAACTTACTGTGATAAACACAATGTGGCTGCAGAAGGGAGCCATGCAGAGATAGGGAAACACTTTTCTGGGACAAACATCCTTGTTCTGACTCCCGGAAATAACCACAACACAATACGGTGCAAGCACAGGAAGGTCAAGAAATGACCATTTGTATTTCTATCTTATAAAAGTTCAGCTCAAACTTTGTACTTACAAGAGAAAACAAAAGCTTTTGTTTTCAAAATTACTATTTGCTACTTGCTTCCGTATTTTAAGCTTCAAAACCTTCTAGCTACAGACTCAGTTATTTGCAGCTTTAATGTTTTTTGATGGTTGTGTTTTGGTTTGGTTTCAGGGTTTTTAACCAAGTAATTAATCACTAGTTGCCAAGTTTAAAAAAGAAGAATCGTTCATCTACATTTTTTATAGATGCCCCTGCCAAGATTCAAAGGCAGATGCTCACAGTGAAGCAACTTTGAAAATCAGGATACCTAATTAGGCATGAAAATGAGATTTGGGAACTATATGTCATGCATTTCAGTTCTGAAATCTCAGAAACAAAATTCACTGGTATATCATCAAATTAAGTTCATATCAGGGTTCTGCTTCATGATAACGTTGTTAAGATTAAGATTTTCAGAATTATTTGTTTGGAACCATAAAAGAGAGCAGGGGGAAAAAAGCACAAGATTTTGAATTTCCAATTAGACTCACGTGAGCTGCTCTCACTTCAAAATTACAGGACAACAGTACCTATCAGCAAGGTTTCAAGTGACACATCTCTACATAGTAAGGATACATATGCAGTGGATGCTGAAACTTATTGCTATTTCTTCATCTACACACACCATGTGAAATGCTTATGAATATAACAGTATTTTTGATCCTGAAATATTTCTCCTCATCCTAACCAGTCACTGCAGAAGCATAAGTTGGCCCAGTGGGTTTGGGTCTGCTTGCATACTGCTTGCTGATCTAATTCTGGAGTTTTTCCCCCAAAACCTCATGGAAATTCTACCTTCCCCCCAAGGAAAATATCATTTGCTGTGCTGGATTTTTCACTTCCTTCCCTTCCAAATACACTTGCACAACTAAAGAAATAGCAGTTGGAAATACCCCAAATTTGGAAAGCAAAAAGCCCACCAAACTTATCTGCCAGCCCCCTAAGAGCAATTTTTTTTTTTTTTTTTTTTTTTTTTTACCTTCCCCTGTTTTCAGTACTGGAGACAGCAGAAGTTTCAGCCTATAGCTGTAGCCAGACACTCGATCATAGGAGTATAATTACAAGCCCATAGTGTCATTTCCCTTTAAGATAAATAGTAAAACATTTGTTTCAGTTGCCTACACTTTTCTCTTTTCCCATACTAAAAAGAAGTGGGATGTTAACAGAATAATGAAGCAGCTTTATTCTCCTTCCCAATACTTAGTATTCATAATTACATAGCTGTGGGAGGACAATGCTTGTCACACATTGTACTTCAACTTTTAAGGATTCAGTGGCTTCCATTTACCCTTTTTGAATGCACAAGCATTGCCAGAAAAACCCCAAAGCACTACTGCACATTAACTAGCAAAATGTGTGTAATTATCTAATAAACAGGCTGATGGATCATTTTGGATAATTTTCTTTTAAAGCACTGCCCAGATCATTGCAAAGTGCATATTATTATAGAGTAGTTCAACTTCATATAAAATACATATCACTTTAAAAATTTAGGCAGATTTTCACAGCATTATTAACAGAGATTAACAGCATTAACAGCAAGTCCAAACCCAGCGTTTCTAGCAATCTGCCAAACTGCACATAATACAGCACGTGTTTCTACACAGCTGCATAGCTACACTGGTTTGGAAGCTGCTACTCTGCAAGTGCATGCTATTCAGGTGTTTATTTTTCCAGAGTTCTGTTCCAAAGACAGTAAAGTTGTACCCTTCCTGCAGCTAAACAAATTTAAGCTAATCCATATTCATCAGAAATTTGTTGGCATGAGTAGAAAATAATACTTTAAAAAAAATAACAAAGTAAGTAAAACTGTAGGATGACTATATCAAACATACTGCTTTCCTAACTACTGTTCCTGGTAAAACCTAAAAGGAAATTCTTTTACCACAAAAGCTCTGTCTCATAAAAAATTTTTAGGCATATATAAGTATTATATTTTTCCTCTGTTTTCTGTCAACAGACCAATTTTCCCTGAATTGTAGCACACTTAAATGTTGCTTTTAAATGAGCAATATGTCAGTACCTGCACAACAAAGACTCTCTTAAATCATCATAATGTCTTGAGGCCTTTTGCCCTCAAACTTCCTTCCATTGTAGAAAAAGCCAAATATTACAAAACTGAGAGGAAAATTCAGTCTCTCTTCTTCTGCGATTCTAAATCCTACCTAGCTCTTTCAAGATGCTTCTACACAGAGTAAGTGCAAAAGGTGGTAATACTATTCATCACAAACAGATAGGTATTATTTCAGAACTGTATTTCTAAGTCTGTTGCTGTGTATTAGGCCATGTAAGCAGCTTTCATAGTGAATTTGTCAGGAGCACAGACACCAGTGCTAACTAGCATCAGTAAGTAAGGAAGATAAGGACAGTCTTTGTAAATGAAACTTCACTGTGTTCCACGCTCTTTCTACACTCATGAAACAATGCTGATGGGTGGTGGGTTTGCACTGCATTCCTGGGACAATCAGTACCAGCTAAAAAATTTGGGGACTATATGGGAGCTCTGCATGAAGCTCACAGTGCAGCAGCTGATCCCTCCTGTGCCAGAAAGCACGAGTCCCCTACAGTGTAAACTGCTAACTAGGGTGCTGGGGACTGTGGCTGTCCTTAGCTGGAAAAGACAGAGCAACTTGCTTTAGCTGGAAATGGCTTCATTTCCTTAAAAATAGTTCCAGGACTCCTTATACTGATCAGTCCCAGAAGAGTAGGAAGGTCCTGGCTGTGAATGATCTGCATGAGGCACGTAGAGCATTGCTAGATTCCCAGTAATGGGCACATGTTACCCAGGACAGAGTCCTCAGAAAAGACCCCAGTGAAACTAATTGGACGTGGGTGTCAATGTCATCTTTCCCCGCTTAATTATCCATTGTGATTTTGAAGTTTCACCATTTTATCTTCAGAGAGTTATAACAGAAGGAGCCAGGCAAGCTGAAAGATGCCTGCTAATTGAGACACAACAGAAGAGTTAACTCAGAAGGTTTCATAGGGAGGGGAGGAACTAACAACTGAACAGAAAACTATTATCCTGTGATTTCCCATTGCCTAATCATTGCTGGGGAAACAAAAAAGAAAATCCTTTACAGGACTGAAAAAGAAGTTCATGTTTTACAGATTGACCAAGAAACAGCAAGATTCACTAAGCTGGTTTTTCTTTGCATTTTTCACATTCTGCCACATAAAGTGAGTGGAGGATCAGCAGAAAGCGCTTTGGCAACAGAAATAGGGAGGGTGGGGAGAATTTCACAGGCAATGCCACCCTTGGGGTACAGAAGTGCATTTAGGTTCTCATTCTCCAAAAGAGGAAAACACTATAGCAAATAAAGAAAAATTAATAATAAACTAAAGCAAATAAATATATTCTGAAATGTGATTGTGGCTCTCCTATCATAATCATCTTCATGACAGAAATGTTCTCATTTTTACATGAATAGGATAAAATAAAACCATTTTTTTATGGTTAAACCTTGCTTAGTAACATCATTTAGTCTCAGTGATCTAATTAATAGACTATACAGTACTTCTCTAATTGAGAAGTTGTATTGCTGTTGGAGCATCCCACATCCAGACTAGGATCAGGTCTGTGCTGTAACCCTTCCCCTGCAATCCTTGCTGTCAGCTCCTCACTGCCTATAAACCTGATGGTTAGCTGCCTAACAAATTCAAGGCCCAGCTCTGACAAAACACAGCTGCCTCACCTTGACTCAGATTGCCTTACGCTTTTGAGATGTTTATGTGCCACTCACATTTTTCTGCAGCAGCTGAAGATGCCCAAACATAGTAATCCAAACAGGGAAAAAGGCTCTCCTAACAAGCAAACAGAGGAGAGGGACAGATGCTTACACCAACACCAGCCAGTGCTACATTACTGCTCAGGACAGTTACTGCAGTAACAAGCCGAAAGCATTATCAAAAACAGCCATTCCTCCCATCAAGGCAAGAACTGTGCAAGGCAGGAACAAGTCACTTCAGTGGCCCCTGGCAAGCTGGTGGAAATTACACCTCTGGCTATAGACCACCATCTAAGTTTGTTTAAACTTATCTTTTAATTCCAAAGTACTGATACAATACAGATACCCGTCCAGCTTAAGTTCTTGAAAACCCTGTGAATCGCTATTGAAAGAAGAAAGATTTCTCAGATACTTTTTTCTTCATGACCTGGCTTCAGCTGTTCTATGAAACAGGATTGCCATCTCTACCTCCTGCCTGTAGCCTTCTTTACAAGAAAGCAGAAGTGACACTCTGATGAGCCGTTTACAAATGTGAATGTGCTGTGAAGAAATACCTACTCAGAAGCCAGAAGTAAGAGAACAGATGTTAGCCTGAAAAAAATCAGCAAAGGAGTCAGCAATTTTTACATCTGAGAGAAAAGTTAATGTATCCTCTGACAGGAGGACTTAAGCAAACCTGAATTTCAATCAGCAGCTTGTTTCATAGGATTCCTAATGTCTTCAGGGTTTTTTTTTTCTGAGGAAGGAGGAGTCGTAAGAAGCCATGGTGCCTAATACAAGCCATAGGAAGATCAAATCCATTATGTTGGTTGGTAAAGACCAATAGTAAATTGTTAATTAAGATCAACATATTTTTTCTAATGTTTTATTTGTGGGATTATCAATGTCTGTGATGTCCTCAAATCCTTTTTTTGGCCAGAATTAACAACTTACAGGATTCTCCAGGCAGTATCTAGAAATATTCAGAAATATCATTATATAAAATGATGTGTGAAGTGCTGGTTCAGGAAGGCGAAAATTAATGCATTTTTCCAATGTGTTTCCCTATGTCTACCAGATAGGTCTCTGTCAGTTACCATGTAAGTATGAAGTGTGCTGTTGTATTTATGTGCTTTGGCTACCGTGGCCACCCCTTTCAGGCAGGACACCTGGCTCACTGATGACTCAGTGCCCTCCAGGACAGAGTGAGGGGTGGTGGAGCCAACTAAGGCTCCAAGGGGCATGGTGTGGGTGAACTACCAGGTGGGCTTTCGATTGATAGCTGCCCCATGCAGGCTCTGTGCTGTCATTAGGCTGCAGACCATGTGTCTCCAGTCCTGGCCCCTCCCCCAGACCTACACACACACATCACATCTTTACCCTGAGCCCCAGGGAGGCAGCAAACTTCCTTAAGAAGTGGGTCCAGTCTATATATCAGGCCTCTGTTCCCTTCAGAAGGGAGCCTCCTTTGACCGTGAGCCACCTGTTATGAAAGCAGTTTTGAAGCAGGGCATAGGGCAACTTAACCTTGGTGATACCTCCAAGCTAAAAGAACCATTGTCCTTGTTAACCATTGCTATTGTTCAGTTCTGCTCGTAGAGCTTCCTACCTATTACACCAAGCATTCACCCCAGTAGTAATGTTACTTAGTCAAAACCCTCACAGAGCTCAAAATTTCAGTCTTAGTCTTCATATATTAGAGGGACAGCCTAAACTGAGATGAGTATTATTTTGGTTTTCATTCTTTAAAACCCAAAAATACTTTTATCAGCTGAGTATTTCTGCTTCTGCTTGGTAGTATGTGCAGCAGATTCATTCAGCCACTAACATTGCTGTGTCCACCCTTGTTAGTATCACCTCCAGCCTTAGCCACTGGCACAGAACTGCAGAGGCTCACAGACTTCTCAAAAGTTGTTTCATCATGGACTGAATTACTACTCCCACTGTACGCTGAAAAGCTGGAATGTTCTTGATGGATGCAAAGTCATTCCTTTGTGTCCTGCCTGGATTCTGTACTTTGCCAAGGAAAGTTAAAGCATGACTGTTACATATGGTAGGGCCAGAGAAACATGGAAACATCTGTAACCAAAGTTCTGGTCAGTTAAGGTGCAAAGATAAGCATCTATAAGTGTAAACACAAGGCTGTATTCAAATTACAGCCTCTTTTGAGAAATCTTCATTCAATCAGTCAGTGATGAGGAAAAGGTCAGAGCATGGCCACCAAATCAAAAACATAGACTATATTATTCAAGGCTGAAATGTTTACCAGTTATCTATACAATATTTTGAAGTAGTATGCAATAGAAAAGAGGGAAAAAAATCTGAATGGAGAAAAAGAGATTGACAGACTACAATTTTGATGACAGATTTTGCAGAATTTGAACTTAATTGAAAGAGGCTACTCTAATTATCTTTTTATTAGAGATTTTGCACAATATCAACATAATCCAAAACCACTGTTATTGGGTGGGTGTCTTATTGATAGATAAATGAAAGAATCTGTGTAATTTTTTTAAACCCTTAAAAGACAGCAAGTGTAAAGGAATAACTATAAAATATTGATTAAATATACTTGGGAAATAGGTTTCCCAGCATCATGCAGTATTCTCTGTGTAGAGATGTTCACTGGAGGACCTAAATACTGTGGGAACATACAAGCTGTTTGGAAAAAAATGTAATGGCTTGGGAAGAATGAGAAGGAAGTATAAACCAAGCTGTGCAAGTTTCTACAAGATGAAAAATCTGGACAGTAGTGTACCTCCTCAGGCTTAAATATGAGATTCTATGTACAGAGGACAAAGAAAATCATGTTGGGCATACATTAATTCTGCAGACTGTAGGCTACTTTGCCTTTGAATGTGTGCAAAAATTAACGGTGATCTTTCAATACAGAGGTCAAACCAACCATAAATGAAATATTCATTTGTCACTGAACAATAAAGGAAAGGGGACTCATACCTTCTTTGCCATGGAGATATTGAAAATCAAGCTCATACTGTTTGTTTTCAGCCTAACGTAGTGTTTCCTACCTCTCTGTAAGTTATTTATACTCACAGAATAATATATTGCATACAAGACAAAGACGTGTGTATTGGTTCTTTCTTAATGCTTTTCAGGAACAGCATCTAAGTAACTTTCTAAAAGGTATCTTTATAAACTACTTATGAAGGGAAGATGGAGGCACAGACAGGGAAGTTTACTTTCCCATGGGGCCTCTGCCTATTGATGGCATATCTAAGAACACAAACCAGGCATCCCAAAGTCCATTTTGGGGTTTTATCAGTTCTTTCTCACAATGGTGAAAATTATGACCAAAATACAGAAATCATAACTTCAAATTATCACAGCAAAGAGCCATATTCTCAGCACTGGAAGGGATTTAAGATGATTCTTGCTTTTCATGGCCAGCTTTGGAAAGTTAGGCTTATATTACTGGCTATGTCTCTTAGCTTTCTTCCTCAGGCATAGTAGACATAAATAATATTATTTTTTTCAGATGAAAGTGCATACACTAGTACCAACCTCACTGCAGTTACTAAGGCAACAAGGAGAACATGCACACAAAATCCACAAGCCAGATAAAATCAGCTCCTGTTTATGCATGAGTTGTGACTATCAGCATTGGCAAAGATTTTAAAAACAGACGACTGGCACTAGAATATTAAACAGACAGTGTTAATTTTACTCTTTCTTCTGCTGTACACACCACATTTTACTTATGTCCTTTTGACTTCACTGCCTAGCAGAAAATTGTTCTAGCTTAAGTATGGAAGTTATTATCATTCCTTCCTTCAGATTCAGGCATCCAAATAAATGAAACTTCAACAGTGCTTAGAATCAAGCAGCTTCTAGGCTCCAAGGCTAATAGAACCCCTAGGATTAAAAGTGCTAAGAACAGGCTTAACTATCTGGAATAATGTAGGCAAAATATCATGCCATTTTTATGTGAAGCAATCTGACAGTGAAAATATAATATTGAGCCTTACATTGGACCTAATCAAGGCTAAGTTATAGCATCATATCAAATCTTTATAAAACTAATCTTTGAAAAACAATTCTCAGAAGTTCATTCACTCTATCAATATCACTTTAGTCACAGCAGTTGTAGCTCTGCTGTAAACAACATGCTAATTGTATTCCTCACTCTTTATGGTGTGAAACCTGCTAATGGATTTAAGCATGTCATTACAACAGAAAAGTTCCTCACAAGAAGCAAAAGCTCACAAACAAACTACACTCTCCGGCTAAATTGTAGTTGACCTACGCACACACCTGCAGCCACTTTTCTTCCTTCTGAGAGCTTGCATGGGAGATGAGCAATATCCACTGTTAGTACAAACATGCAGTAGAGAAATGTTTCATCCCCTGCAAGATCAAGTGCTCACCACCTGTGACTCCTCGAGCGCTTCCATCAGTGCTGCCTCCATACAATCCTAAACATCCACTGGACAGACTACGTGACTAATGTGTCTGTTCTGGAGCAGGCAGAGGTCACCAGCATTGAGGCCATGCTGCTGAGAACGCAGCTGCGCTGGGCAGGGCACATCTCCAGGATGGAGGATCACCGCCTCCCTAAGATTGTGCTCTATGGTGAGCTTGCCACCGGCTGCCGCAAGAGAGGAGCCCCGAAGAAGAGATACAAGGACTCCCTCAAACAACACCTCAGCCTTGGCCATATTGACCACCATCAATGGTCCGCTCTGGCCTCCAATCGGGAGGCATGGAGGCACACCATCTATAACGCTGCTGCTTCCTTTGAGAGCGCACGCAGGATCAGTCTGGAAGAAAAAAGACAGCACAGAAAGAACCGTGCCTCGCCAATACAGCCTGTGGAGACTTTCCACTGTGCCTTTTGCGACCGGACTTGCCTATCGCGCATTGGCCTTTTTAGCCACCAGCGCGCTTGTAGCAAACGTGGGTAGAGCCCTTCCCAAATCTTCGTTCGCAAAGCCCAGCCATGATGATGAATGTAGAAAGTTACAGCTACATCTTCCAAACATAGCTGGGCTTAACAAATTGCCTAAATTCACAATATTGTATATTTTATTTTGATATATTTCATTTTAAAAGTCATGTGCTGTCTATAGGAGCACAATAAACATTTCATTGCATATGTAGAGTAGTTTTTAAATGTTCTTCATAAAATTATATCAAATCCTCAAAGTACTTCCAGTAAATTATATATGTGTAATTATCTGATTTATTTTTGAAACTCTTATCAGATAAATTACATGTCTATGATTTACATGCCATGAAATTAATAAAGTTAGTAATAAAGCAGTGTGTTAAACAGAATCAGTTTATCCACGTATAGCTGCCTGGAACATCACTGCATCAAGAATGCTATGAAACACTGCTGCCATCTACACAAATTAGTAGTGAAGAAATTTGGTGTCTGTTGCCTTTTCATTTTGCAATAATATTTTAGGCAGCAGTTTTTAAAGCCTTACTGCTGTGATAGTTCTGCAGTTTATTGCACCTTTCTACATTTTTTTTCCTTTCTGTGTATATTTTCTCAAAGGAATGCCTTTTTCCTCTGATATGGCTCTGTGGCAACAGTAAATTTTGTTGAAATTAATAAAACAAGGCATTTTTGAACACTATGAAAAACATCCAGGAGACTATTTTAAGTAGTATTTAGAACAATTCTGTTTAAGCATAAGAAAACAACTCCTAGGAGGACTTATTTTGACTTACCCATATTTGCACTACCTTGCCACATGACATCCTGAATATATCATACATTCACTATACTCTGTAAGTTTACATTTGTCTCAGGCATAAATTAATTCTCTCCACAAAAATCTTAATTCTCTTGCCGAACCACCCCATGAATAGCTTAACCTTCATTAAAAAAATTCAAAATAAATAGTTTATATAGCACTGAACCGCAGCCATTTTTTCTGTCAGCAGAAATCTGTCTTAATTCATACAAATATTTCCTTTCCATTGTGAATATATCTAAAGCTTAGTTTTTTTCTTAAAAATGTTATTTACTCTAGCCTTTTGAGTTATCAAAGAGAAATTATTAGAGGGAAAGAAGTAACTCATAGGAACAAAAATTACAAGAAAGCATTTGAATACATTATAAGGGTGAAAGAAGCAAACACTATGCCTTTTTTTAATATGGATCCTTGCAAGGTTTTCACTTAAGCAAATGATCCCTTAAGTTTCATATTCAACAAAGCCTGAAGTAGACAAAAATGTGCCCAAAATTTAGTATAATTTACTAAGCAGTGATAAAATATGCAGAATAGAGATCAGAGTGAGATGTAACCTGTAAATAACTCATTGTGGAAAAACTTGCTCATTTTAATGTCTATTCTTTTCAGTAATTAATCTTTTGCTCAGTTTTACTCTAATCTTGTGAAATACAACAGTTGAGAGGGAAACAAGAGAAACAGGATTAGACATAAACTTTCAAGCACAAAAAAAAAAGGCAACTTCCAAATAAAGGAATAATAAATTAGACAAAGCAGAATGGTTTTTACTGCATACTCAACCTTTGAGGCAATATAAGTGCTATGCACTTGTTTGACAAATATGTATTTTATTTTAAGTAATAAAACCAATTACAATGACATTTCCCTCCATCTATATTGCACAGCTTACCATGCTATCCATGACTATCAATCAAAACTCACTTCTGTAAACAAAACATCTTCCCTGAACAGTTCAATTTGTAAGTGAAATAGTTTTCAATACCAATTGCAAGTTGCCATGGTAATAACAAAGACTTAAGAAATATGTATTTTACTTGTTTGGCATAGACAATGTGCTTCCTAGAAAGGTACACAGGGAGAAAGTGAAATGTCTGTAGGAAGACAATACCAAGGTCAGATTCTCATTCTTCTGGAGCTTACACATTGCCATTGAAGTTGCATGCTGACACTATCAATTAAGCTTGGCTGACTCCTTTTCTTTTTTTCTTTCTTTAGGCAAGTAATTGGGAAGTTTTCTTAGAGTGAAAAATTCCTTCCACAGTAGTTAGAGAAAAATATTTTGAAATAATATGATTTTCCTTGCAGTATGAAACTTTTTTTAAAAAAATGCATCCATGGTGATTCAAATACAACCATTCCAAAGGTGTCAGAAGTTCTGCTGAAATACTTGTATACAGGTTTAATAAGCTTTTAAGGAAAAGTTTTTCTTGGCTAGAAACATACCGTTATCTTTCATTTAGCTAGCAAGCTTTGAGAATGTAAATCTTGAGTCCTTCATTATAAAAGGTGTCAAAATTGCATGTATACAGATGTTTGCTTTAATACTTCTTCAAGATTCAGGAAAACAGTTATAAAAATTTTAGAAACACATGTAAATTTGTCAGTGGAAGTGAAGTCCAAAGAGTGAGAAGTCTTCCTCAAAATGATTTCACATCAACTTCTTGCATTCCTACATAACAATCTGTAGAAACAGTTATCACACTCTTGAAACACAAAAATTACCCACAAACACTAGCACTGTACCATAAAACAAGAATAACTTCAGTGGAGAATACAGTATGACATTAAGAAATCATATCTAAGCAATATCTCTATAAAACCAGTACATTCTTCAACAGGAAGAGACCAAGACTTTTTGTTGAGAAGACCATGCTCCAAGCAGTTCCCCAAAACAAGCGATTAGAACTGTAGGAAACCAGTGGCACATATCTGCCAAAGTCTTAAACATAACCTAAAGAAGTTAAACATGAAAGAGCCATACAAAGGCTATAAATGAATGCAATTACAGTGACAGGAAGTATAAGATTAAGAATTATAAACCAGATTTCTATATCCATCCCATTGAAAATAAATATCCAGATAACACTCTAAAATTGCAAATGCAATGACAACTGTATATATTCACGTTCATGCTCCCTTGCCTAATAGTAGCTTAAATGTAGCTTGCACATTTAAGGGGAATACAAACAAAGAAAACATTTGAGGGGTCAAATGTGAGGGGGGTTTGTGAGGCAGTGAAGCTAAATGGGAAAGTCATCCACTAGAACTGCACCTCTGACAGTGGTGAAGTTGGTAATTTGGAGAACTAGAGTTTGCCACAAATGTGTGGTGTTTAGTTTGGGGTGGTCAGTATGCAAATATTTTGAAAACTGTTGTGTTAGAGTAGACTCCTAAGCAACTGCTGCTTCAGTGAAACTTAGGAGTCCTTTACAATCTAGAACTCTGAGCTAGAACATTCTAGAAAGTCAAAAACAGCAATGCAAGCTTAGCATAAGTCCCCAGTATCCAATTCAGTGATACTCAGGCCTGGGAAGTGCTCTGTAGGCCCAAGATTTTTTTCAGTTTCTTCCACTGGTGAACCACTAGAAACTGCAATTCTAAATTATATTGACACAATGGTGAAGCCAGAATTTTACACTCACTAAATAATAGTGCTTCTGTTGTTTCCAGAAAGCTATGCCCACTACTACCTTTCATTGCCCATGTCTTGTTCAAACCCTTTTCTCTTCGTTAATAGCCTACATCACTTCATGTAGTCAGCCTTTTGTCAATGGCTACATCCCAAATAGGAGCTGGCAGTCACCCTTCCAACACACAGATTACCATCTCCCCTGTCCTCACAGTATCTGGAATTGCCTCTTGCATACACATACCATGTTCAGGGCTCTGCTTAGAAAGAGGGCAGAACTTGGCCCTGGCAACCCTAAGGGGAACTGACAGGTAGATAAGTACCCAAGTTCCTTTTTTAATATAAATACAGGCTTGGGATTTGAGTCATAGGTCCTACAGTGATTCACTGTGTTAAGGTATTTGCTACCAGATACTTCACTTAATCATGGTGAGTAAAATTCTACACATGCTCCATACACATTCTACACAAGTTCATATAGGCAATGAAATTCCCATTGCCACATTTTTCAAAGGCCCAGTGCTGTAACTATTATACTAGAGCTAGAGATAACCTTTCCACCACTTTTTCTTGAGCTCTGTAGTGTGTTCATACACTCTGTATTCTGGTGAGAGCTAGAAATTCCACCAGCCCCAATTATATTCAGATTTTCTTTCCATCACATAAACTGCATGCTCAGCAGCACAGAGTACAAAGGACCATGTTTTTAACACATTACTGTTTGCCACTGCAGAAATGCTTGACAAACATTTCAATTATCTGATGAGACTCCAGAGCAAAACCTGAAAGATTATTATATCAATAATGTGAATTTTGTTTTTAATTTATATGTAACCGATATACTACAAGCTAATTTTCAGGGAAAACAAATAGAATAATTTCATATTTAATAATTTTTACTTCTCATTTTAATTAAATCATTATTTTTTGATGGATCTCTAACAAAAAATAATTAGGTTTTCAATAGAATAACATGGAAATTATTAGTTGCAATGTCTAAGGCTAAGCACATCAATGAGCAGGACTGGAGAAGTTTGAGAAAGAACCTTTAGCACAGGTGAGAAATTCCACTGTTCGTGAGAACCTGAAGAAGAGGAACCGACCCTTCCTTGCTTCAACAGAAAACAATTAAGAGTGTCCAAAAGAGAAGAACAGGTAATAAAGTGAAAGATGAGAAAATTAAGAAGGAATAGAAAAAAAGAAACTTTTTAACAAGAAAAAGAGGAAGCAAAGCAACAAGGTGCCTGTCGGAAGAGAGAGATACCAGCTGTGGAAGAATAGCTTAAACCCAGATGTGTGACTGCTGGAGCTCTGGAAAACTACATGCTGCATTTATATGGACTGTTGCTATGCTTAAGGACTGTTTGCAGTTTAAAGACTGTGCCCTGTTTGAGGATTTTATCATGTTATATGTTTTTCCTTTGTTTTACTGTGTGTCCTGCTGGAATTTTCCATCCCGCATGGCTTGTAACACACCCCGATTGGTCCCTGCTCACAGCAGTGTAGCATCTCCCTATGTGGTTTGAAACTGCCCGTTTTCCCAGTTTGGAAGCTTTTGCCTTGTATTGCAAACTCCTCCTTAAACCCCTCCCAGGTTCCACCCTGTTCTGGAACCTTCCCTAACTACCCTTTAAATGTCAGGCACAATTTTAATAAAGCATTCACTCCAGTTCATTCCTGTTTGCTCCTGTTCATTCCTGCTCCTCAGCCCTCGGAGTGTATCGTTCTTCCCCGTGCTCCTGCAGGACCGCAGGTGCCCAGAAGAGTAATCAAATGCCCAGTAACAGAGTAATGAAAATCTCACCCTATCACTGTGTGAGAATTGCAAAGAATAAATAGAGGTGAAACAGCAGAATAGACTTTCATTTGTTCAGTTCACTGTGAACAGGAAGACAAGATATTTTTTCCCTTTCCCTTGCAACACCTTTTATTTTCTTCAACTGTTCTTTAGTCTAAAGAAACCATGCGTTTCCTGTCTTTCTGCATAAGAAATTATTGCTGCCCTCTTCTGCAGTATCTCGAAGTAGTCATTTTTTATTTTTTTTTTCCAAAAGTGAGATTGCCAAAACCCCTTGCAACATAACTTCTTTGGTTTTCCCCTAAAACACAGGATAAGCAACTCCCCTAGAAATGACTCACACCTACTGAGTCTTGAAGAAAATGTGAAGGTGGGGTTCAGCATGTTCGCTCTGGTACACAAACACTGGATTCATTTTGCTGAGCATTACGTGGACAAATAGATCATTCATTTCCTTGCTGGTAAGCCCTGCCTCTCACCTTTCAGGGAATACAGCAGGAAAGGACAGCCAAAGGACATTCAAAGGGAAAAGAAGGTTGAAACCTTTCTCTCCCATTTTCTCTAGACTCTTTCACAGCTTTTCTCAGAAAGTTTCATTACACAGAATATAGTTCAGTAATCAGTTAGGTGCTTTCCTCACATTATGTGTCTGGTATTAATATTTCATAGAACAACAAATTGTGACTATTTATTTACATCTTATGATTCCTGACCACTGAAGATTTTGACACAAGCAGAACAAAATATTAATGTAATACTGTGAACTTAATCCATTTTCTGTTGTACTGAAGATTAACTGTATTACATTTTAATCACAGCAAGAAAATGCATGAAAAATTAGAGTCTATAAAAAAAGTATTCTTATCACTGCTTTAAAATATGTATCATCAGGAGACTGGATCCTACTCTAGATAACACCTTGTGCACATCACATGTGCTATTCTCTAACCAGACAGACCAGATTCTTTACAGATCATTTTTCTTAGCTGTCATCATCATCATCATGGCTGGGCTTCGCGAACGAAGATTGGAGAAGGGCTCTCCCCACGTTTGCTGCAAGCGCGCTGGTGGCTAAAAAGGCCAATGCGTGATAGGCAAGTTCGGTAGCAAAAGGCACAGTGGAAAGTCTCCACAGGCTGTATTGGCGAGGCACGGTTCTTTCTGTGCTGTCTTTTTTCTTCCAGACTGATCCTGCGTGCACTCTCAAAGGAAGCAGCAGCGTTATAGATGGTGTGCCTCCATGCCTCCCGATTGGAGGCCAGAGCGGACCATTGATGGTGGTCAGTATGGTCAAGGCTGAGGTGTTGTTTGAGGGAGTCCTTGTATCTCTTCTTCGGGGCTCCTCTCTTGCGGCAGCCAGTGGCAAGCTCACCATAGAGCACAATCTTAGGGAGGCGGTGATCCTCCATCCTGGAGACGTGCCCTGCCCAGCGCAGCTGCGTTCTCAGCAGCATGGCCTCAATGCTGGTGACCTCTGCCTGCTCCAGAACAGACACATTAGTCACGTAGCCTGTCCAGTGGATGTTTAGTATTGTCTGGAGGCAGCGCTGATGGAAGCGCTCGAGGAGTCGCAGGTGGTGACGATAGATAACCCAGGATTCAGAGCCATAAAGAAGAGTGGACAGTACAATGGCTTTGTAGACCTTGATCTTTGTACTTTTCTTCAGGTGTTTATTGCGCCAGACTCTTCTATGAAGTTTTCCAAAAGCTCTGTATGCCTTTGCTAACCTGTTATCTATCTCTTTGTCAATTTTACCATCTGAGGAAATGATGCTTCCCAGATAGGTGAACTGCTGGACTGACTTAAGCTCTGATTTGCCTATGGTGATGTGGGGATGGTGAAAGACTTCCTGAGGTGCAGATTGATAGAGGACTTCTGTCTTCTTCAAGCTGACTTCCAGCCCAAAAGCTCAACAGCCTCTGCAAAGCAGGATGTTAAGCGCTGCAGAGCTTAGCTGTACAGTGGGACTATATTCCCCATCTCCATCCTTGAAATATGGAGGTTAAAATAAGTACTTGGTACAATTACAATAAAGTAAAATACCTACCACAGCCCTAATGAAAAAAGAGAAAGTAAAGATGTGTCACTGTGAAATCCATGTTTCGCACGTGTATGTTTCCTTGTGAAACTGTTCCAACTATTTCTAAGGATGCACATGTGGCCTTTATGTGTAATAGGCTGACATGCAAAAGCTTACACTCCAATCAGTAGTGCTGAGTTTATATAAGCCCAGAGACAGCTTTAAATGATTAGAAGAGCTGCTAAGATATGAAGGCTACAAAATAAAGGTTTTTTTCATTCTTTCCAAACCCTTCCTAAATTGTAAGGAAAAAATCCAGTTTTTATAAGTGCTACAAAGCCTGTGGTGGATACATGAAGAAAACCAAGAAAATTTAGAGTAATTCAATTCAGATTTTGAGCTACTACTACTGTCCAACTATTTGAGAGACATTATCTCACTATGCTGGTATCCAGTCAGGATAATGGTAGACTATGCCTTCCATTCAAGTTGTACTAAAGGATATACAGACTGATTCTGCACCCCTATTTTTATATTCCTCTATTTTATATTATTTTTTAAGTGTGTGTGAGAAAATTTCATATTTTATGAATGGCTTATTACAATAATTATTATGAGCAGAAAAATACATGTTACTGCCTATGGAAAACATGGGTTTAATGTCAGTTGGTTAGTTCAGATTCTGTATAAGTCCTCAAACAGAGCAACGTTACTGGATTTTTCATCAGCTCTTTACAGGAGTTTGTAAATTGTAACTTACGGGAAAAGACTCAGCCACACAGTTCCACTGAGGCCTGCCTGATTACTCCTGGTAACATACAGGAGCTATAAAGCATCTTCCTATGCATGCCAGCTACAAATAGTTATTACAATAAGTGATGAGTTGAGTGATTTCAGCACAAGGAGAAAAAGGAACTAAACCAGACCCAATCTGAAAAGTAAATGATTAACAGAAGCACTTTCTGTAGGTGAGCATTTCATTCTGTGACCAGCTAAATCTGATTCTTAAAATCAACACAGCAGAACAGAGGGTGTTGTACTAATGACTCTGTTTACTTTCATTATAATCACACTTATTCAATACATGATTAATGACTAAGTATACAGTGAATCTATAAAACCCAAGGACATACGGTCCCTACAGGTGCTTGCTTCATTGTTACTTTGGAGCCTAACGTACTTGGTATCAGTTTGATTGGATGGTTTCTCTCCAATCCACAAAACAGAATAAGACATATATAACAGTTTACTGAACTATTACTTTTAGTGTAGGAAAGTTACTATTTTCATCTCAACAGAACTTGAAGACTCGTATCAAAATGTATTGTGGAGATTATGTGAGTATAATGATCTGTTCTCTGAAATCTTTCCTCTTGAGTTGTCATCACCTATGTTGGCATCCACTTCCCTCCGCTGGTATAAATTAATCAGAGATTAAGTTAATTTATGTGTGATTTCAGTCTAATCCTGGTATTGCTTACAGTATATATTAAGTGTCTGAAATGGAGATTAAAATATAAAGAATTGTCAGTTCCTGTCTCATAATTTTAGACCTTTCAAGAAAAAAACAATTCAAGCCTCCTTCTGAGGCTCTGTGTGTGGGTTTTCTATGCTTGCACTTAGGTGCTGCACTAGAAACTAAATTACATGTTATCACCTAACTGCATTAAAAATAAAAATGTGAATTTCTCAGAAGATACCTATTCCTGGCACTATTTTGGAGGGTTTATAATTTCACAAGATAATTTGTAACTGCACAAAGTAACTGAATAGATTTATCATTTATAAACACTGGGTTTTGTTCACAATGTGAAAAATAATTTAAAGCAAAGAAATGCTACCTCTACAAGGGCCAATAACACATATCAGTTATTTTTCCCCATCAAAGATTGTTAGCGGCATATTAAATGGTTTCATTAGCGCTCTTTAAGGAAAGAAAAGCTCATAGTGCAATTTTAAATTTCCATTCTGGAAGCTACTAGAGTTATTTCATGACAACAAAATATGAAATTGCTTTCTGTACCTGGCATACTGATAATTATGTTCACTAAGGACTTACTTTCAATTATTATTAATAGGAAAATTTCTTCATTCCTCTCAAATGCTTTTTGCATGTACATTCCCAAAAAGCTTACAAATCAATATAGAATTTTCTAAAGGATAAACATTTTTTCCTTACTTATGTCAATTGAAAGTATAGTTGACTAATTACTCCAATCTTGCCAGTAAAGTATTTCTTCCGATAAAATTACATTGCGTATATTTGCTTTTCTAAAGTAATAGTTATTGAATGAGGATTACTAATGTGTTTGGTTTTCTGCAATTTGGGATCTTGCATGTTTTACTACACCAGTTAAGAATTAAAAAAAGGGATTTTCTTCTTTGTTTCTCCCCCTCCCCCCCCTTTCAATTACAGTGATTCTGTAACCTATTCCTGATAATTAAATGAAAACAGCAAGAATAAATCTACCTGACAAAGGTAGTAGAATAGTTTCAGCTGGAGATGCCAAGAAATTCACTTTCTTTTCTCCTACTGATTAATTGAGAACAATTGTATTTTAATAATTGACATTGCATCTGCATACAGTATGTTGTCTATATTAATGGCAATATGCTATAAGATAACTTATGGGAGAAATTCTTTTGCTTTTAAGTCATTAAAATTGGCAATTATGATATTTGTAAGAATAATGCAATATTTTGATAGTATTATTAAAAAATCTAATACATTAGACAATAATCCTTAACTGTGGCAGATGTTTACAACAGCTATGTAGGCTTAATTTAATGTTATCATTACACATTAGTCAGCCTTTAGGACCCCTTGAGCAGATGGGACTCAAGTTCCTATTTCTGATCCTCTGAATTGTACCAAAATACTCCAAAATAAATTATGTTAATACCATCTTTCCATTCTCTCTTCTTCTAAATATCGAAAGGCACAGTGATACGCCCTTTGGTCTTTTTGTAATCACAGGAGTAAGAAAGCAGAGAAGCAACTGGAGACAATGGGGTACATATTGGTCTCAGGCAAGACAGGAAAATCTGATTACAGGCTTTCTCTGATGGATTTGTGGATTGAGTAAATTTTTACTCTTTACTTACATTTCCATGTGTTGTGGGATGCAAAGGGAGAGAAATCAGGGGATTTTATGAACTAGATCACTGGATCCTAATCAGTGGAGCAGACTATCCTGTTGAGGCACCCAGACAGAATGGGGACATGCAGAGCCCATGTAAACGTTCTCCCTGGGTGCCTGCTGGTTCTTTCAGATAAAGTCAGTCTTGAAGGAGTGGCAGATTTCTCAGAAGAGACTCAGCGCAACAATAGGAGAAAAATCACTCTAGCAAATCTCAAATAAGAAAACAGGGTTTACACAGGACTGAGTGTTGAGGCTGTCATATTAAAGAAGTCCTAAAAGCACACTTTAGACTTAAAAATATTTTTCAAGGAATCCCAAAACATTGATATACCATTAATTCAGAAGCATAAGAAACATGAAAAACAGAATTGGAAGCATTACTTTCAAAATGTATTTGGTTCTTTAAGATGACCTCCATTATATTTTATGCTCCCCATATTAGTAATTACATATTTTATCCATGAACAACTGGATAGGATGGAGTCGCCCAAGATCAAGAATGAGATTTACAAACTGTTAACAGCAGCAGTCCTGTCAGATTCAGCAATGCAGGGCATCATCGTTATCAGAGATTACATAGAGAAGATGGCTCCCCACAGTACCACAGGTAAAACTACAAGAAATTAGACAAGATGAAATTTGTGACCTCTCTGAAATACACATTCAGGGAAAGATGGGAAATTTTGGAGAAAGAATTTTCTATGTTTATAAGTATCCCTTCCACTACTGTAACATGTATATTTCAAATTAAATGTAACACATACAATAAACTCACAACAAATCAAAATACTCATGAAATTTTTATTTATTAAAGTTGCACACAAATTATATCTTTGCTGAAGTATATCTTGCTCATAGTATGTAGCTAATAAAGCAAGCATTTTATTTTAGTAGACATTCCCTATGGAATGGGAATTCATTCAGACTAAGGAGTCTGACTTTGACTGTTATCAGCAGAATGACTTACTGAACAAATATTATTAGAAGGCTGTTCATAGTTCAGATTGTTTTTTCCATCACTAGACTGAATTGCCTGAACTTTACACATCATAATTTGATAAAAGCAGCCTCAGCTTTTACTGATACTGTTGTTGAACTGCTTATGGCTTTGGTCAGGAAAAGCTGTAACTTTCTTGCTCTCACACAGAAGGAAGATAAATTGCAAGTATCATTTTTTCGAACTCATAAATTTTTCAGTCTCTGTCAATTTCTTTTATTGGTTTTATTCATTCTACCAACACCACACAAACCTCTCTGTATTCTTTCTGCACAGTTGATTGTGGAATTAGTTCCTTCCAGAAGAGATAAATGAACACATGTGAACAGGGACATATGTAGAAAAAGTTCTCACCTGGGCTACCTCTGTGGAAATAGATCTGTGTTTTCGTAGATGAGGGTATCCTGACATCAGAAAGAGGATTAAAATCCTTAAAGTTAAAAATAACTGAATCACCTACGGAGATTTATTTGCCTTACCTTTAGGTGCTTGGACACTTTGTGAGAAAAAAGCAAAATACTGTTGTTTTTCTTCCTTCTAAACAGTATGTATACTCTTCATGCTACAGGAGAAAGCCAGTATGAAAACCATTTCTCCATGCTCACATATATAATTTTGTCTCAACTAACCCATAAAAAGGCCAAATTGCCCTCAGAAATAACTTTCTTCATTTGTCCTTTGAAGGAGTTTTCTTTTCAATGCGGAAAGCCCTGCCGTGCTGAACAGTATGCTTGCAGTGCATGCTCCAGCTAAATGGTGCATATATCATGAGGGATGCCAGAATCCAGATATCAAAATTAAAAGTCTTTTAAATTGTGCAATCCCTCACATACTTTCAATGACTATACCAGACATCATCTCCTGGTTTCCTCAGAAAATCTGGCTGTGTTTGTATGTATTTGTCCATCCATTTGTTCCAACTAGTAACTTTGAACATTACAGTGAATTTGTATCATATTTGGCAGAAGAATGCAACGTCTGCCAAAGTTTTGTGAAAACACGGCTCGGTGGAGGTGAGGGAACCAAATTCTTCTTCCAGTTAAAAAAAAAATACAGCAGTTTAAACTCTGCAGTCATTTTTTCTATTGGCCTACCATTAGCCAAACAATACATCCTTACTTTGGATTCAGGCAAAGACAAAACATATTTTACCTAGCCAGTGGTTGTCTAAGAAAGGACCTGATTGATTGTGAGTATAGATAGAACAAGGAGGGGAAATTAACTGTTGTTGTCGCTGGAGAAAGCAAGTAGGAAGACATAGTCAAACAAATCTGGAAGAAAACAGTTGTTACCAGCTGCAGTGTTCACAGAACAATTTATATCACAAAACATTGAATACACATGGTTTTGTATTTCCAAACAAAACACCATCCTAATATCCACAAAATTCACAATCTTGCACCCAACTTGAGGAATTGAATCTGACATTGGCAAGCAAAACACCTGTTTATGCGCTTGTGAGAATGGATATTTGTAAGTGCAGACAACTTGAAGGAAAAGGTTTGATTTCTGTGTCCTCTCCAGTGTACTAATATATCTAAACATATGCAAATGTGGGAAGAGCCACAAAGAATTCATGAGTTTTCACAAGGTTCATCGTGAAGGTAGTGGGAACATGCAGCATATTAGTAGAGGATATGTGAAGGATATCTGAGTAAGAGAGGGGTTACAAGACTATTTGTTTAACCATCATCTTCTTTAAAATGAAACGTTACTGACTTTGACCAAGTTCTGTACATTTACACCAATTGAAGAGCTACACCATATTTCTTCTATATGCTTTTTAGATCAGTATTTCCTTAAGGCAATACTTAGATATCCCCTCCTCCCCGCCCTTTCTTTTTATGAACTATATTTGCCATGGAATTAATAATGAGCCGTCTGCAGTGGCTCTGATCTTCTTCCAGATGCTTAGAAGTTCAGCTCTGCAGTTTCAATGCATTCCAATATCCTTTGGAAAGGTGTAGACACATTCAGATACTGTTGAAATAGTGAGCACCTTTCTCACTACGGGATCTGCCCTAGATTATTACAAAGAAAACTCAGGGAAGAAATATTTTTAATCTCATTGATTTAGGACTGGTAAAGATAAACCAGCTTACTGAAGCTTCCATACAGACATTATAGTTACGTTCACTTAATATCACAGAATTGTTTAGGTTATAAAAGACCTCTAAGATAATCTACTCCAACCATTAACATAACAGTGCCAAGTCCACCACTAAACTATGTCCCTAATAGCCCCATCTACATGTAAATAACAAAATCATTTCAATATTTAGTATCCATAAACAACAACCTTATTTTCTCTGCAGGTATCAAAGTCTGTCACTTCTAATAGTCTAACCTCTTGGGCTCCTTGCTCATTATACCTTTGCTAATTTCCCTTCTGGGGAAATGAACATGTAGAAATAAATGGCACATGAAGTTCATAGTAGTTTTATATTGACAATGTACACAATTCTTTCCAGTGTGATAACTCAAATAATCACATTATGTACACTGGACACCAGTGATCACCAACATAAATTTCACATTTTGTGCCTGATCCTGAAAAAAGTTTAGAATTCTTCAAAGTGTATGTCTGGAAATAGCATACACCCTATGGGACTGACACACAGAGAATAATGCAAGTATCTTTATTACTCAATCCCATATCACTGAGAATAATGGGTTTTACTTATTTTTAAAATGTTATTGGAGAAATTGCTGTTAGTTTTCTGCTTTAAAAAAGTATCATATCCAGCCAGAACATTCTCTGGTTTGTTTTATGACTGTTGCCTTTCATTTTTCATGCACCTCAGTAAGGCGGCTGGCTCTGTGTTCTTCACGGTCTTCCCACAGACACAGCAGAGCAGCCACTGGGTCCCCCCAAAGCTGACTCTTCTCCAGGCTAAGTCAAATTCTCTCAACTTCTTCTCACAGGTGAAGTGCCTCATCCTTTTGACCATCTTGGAGATGCCCTGCTGTCCATTAACAAGCTCTCCTTACTTTCCTCAGCAAGGTGTAAAACAGTTTTGCTTGTTAAGGGCATGACCCAAAAGCTCCCTGAAATCAGACCCCCATTGACACTATCTATGAGATTTGGATAAAGTTCTAATATTAACACTCTTAAGTGATCTAGAAATGTCTCTGTTTTTCTCATCTTACAAAACAATTCCTGTTACTTCTGCATCACAGCTTTGTTTACTTGTGTGGGTGAGTTAGAGAACATTGTATTTAGAGAAATAATATTCAGTGAAAACATCCTCAACTCTTCTTCGGACATCCCCAAGACAACCACAAAGCAACATTCACTGCTGTAGATTTAGTTTTGCCATGAAGTGTAATTCCTGCTCATCCCTGTGGTGACCATCTTAAGCTATGTGGAAGAAAAGGCATGAGATTGTACTATTACTTTCCTTATGCTTTCCAGAGCTTAGGGGAGAAAAAGATGTTGTATAAGTAATACAGAAACAGCCACAGACTCAAATCTGGCCATCCTAATGTCAGACAGGTTGCTCTAGGTTCTTTTAGATATTCCACCCATAGAGGCTGTAATGTATAATAACAAGCTAAGTGATTTTATACAGGTTTTTCTAGCAGATTAGTATAAAATGTACTGAAAACATAACATAAATGTATTGCTGATGAGATGTACATTACATGCTCTCTATGATATGCTCACTGTGGCAATGCTGGACATCACAGGAAAGGAATATATGGGTTTGAGTCAACTCAAGCCCTCTGCCCTCTTCAAAATTATTTTGCTACCGGTTTAGTGTTTATACTCTGTTTTGGTCTTATACAGGTATCCACTCCCCTCATATTGGCCTAAGTCAGGAAGACATTCACACTCTTTTAATGAGGTTGGATGCAAACATTTACAGTGTAACTACACTCAAATGTTCAATCAATCCTAAAAATGCCCTGCTTCAAAATGGGGCAGTAGAAATTCTCTATCAAAAAATAATGGAAAGGAACATTCCATTCACATGTAGTTGCCTCCTCCCTGATCAAAATTCAATCTGTTGTAATTTCATGCAGTTATCAAATGTCTCTACTGCTCTGCTCCCTCAGTTTGTACAGTCATGAACACTGATGCTAGGTATGCATTTCCTAGGCATGCTTAGGCAGGGCAATCCTCTACGGTTTTGGGGGGAAACATGATTTTACACCCTGGGTTCTGGAAGCAGAATCCCAGCTTTTTCAGTATGAGTGCTGTTTTGACTTATTATATTGGCAGAATGCTGAATTCACTCAGAAACCACTCTGAAAATACAAATACAAGATACACTGAAAATCTTTATTGAAAATGTCTTCTGTGAGATGGAAGGTGAAGCCAAGTACAATGTGTACACTATAAGAAAATTTTAATTAAATTTTGATTTGTTTGNAAAAATAATTAAAAAAATATATATTTTACTGTATCTTCTAAAGGCTTTTACCTGGACCTTCATATTTAATCTGGTTCTACTTAAAAGCATCATGTTTTAGATCCTGGATAGGATGACAGGCACTTACTGGATAAGGTTTAATCTACTGATGGTGAGTCTCAAATAAGAAGACAGTGAATACTTTATCAAAGAAGTGTTCAGCAGCTCTGCTGAATCAAGGGAGCACGTTCAAAAATCCATTAGTTTGCCTGAAAGATACATCACAAGGGCTGTGTTGCATTTTTTTGTCAAAAATTTCCAAGCCTGCAAATCTGTATAATTAAAACTGTCTTTTCTATAATCAGTTCTTCCATTATATTTTTGCAAATATACATCCATGCAAAACCCATTTTTTATTTTGCAATGTCACAAATAAAGATATATATTCAGAAATTACTAATACTTTCCTCCACTCAGAATGAGAGGTTATATCTACTTTGAAAATCACTTTCACTAATGTTTCATTCCAAGGATTATGCAGGAATCCATCCCTGAAGCATTCACTAAGTTAATAACTTATGTCAGATTTTAGTGCAAGTACCATACATGCTGAAAAGATCTGTGACTTTGCTGTTCATTTTGTGACACTACAAACCTGAATGTGTAAAAGGAAACACTTTGAGATAATTAATCTTTACACGAATTGAACCTGCTCAAAGCACAGATGAAGAGCCATCACCAGTATTTTAAATTAGATTCAAATAAATTCACACATACCCTACATTTTCTCTGCTCCTCACTGAGATGTGTCTGACCAGCAAGGGCTGCTACAAACTCAGTTTCTGAAACCAACATCTGCAGATCCCTATCCTAGAGATACGTTAAGTGCCAAATCAGGCCCCGGGTACACAAACAATTCCCACACTGACAAAGGAAGATGAGATGGAGAATATCTTAAGGATGGGTCTGCCAATTCATTTTAGATACAACGAGTGTATATAAACATAAAAAAACTGGCATAGTCTCATTGTGTTCTCTATGGCAAATATTTATCTCCATATTTCCAAAACTTTTTTTCTCAGTATTTTCCCAATTATTTTATGGGTTAAAAGGCACTGTGTATTGTACGTTCACTTGTAAAAGTTGGACCTTGTATTTAAATTATGAACAAACTGCAGAAGGATGTCTGTCTACTGGTAAGTACTTCTTTGTGTAAGGGCAAGTAACTCCTTCAAAAATATGAAATTCCTGACCATGCACTCTTTTCCTCAGTTAGCTGCAGACAATATGTTAATCCCATGAAGCAAAAATAGTTTAAAGTTATAACTGTTGGTTTTCAAAAGATTTATATATGCAGTGTTATAAATGTTAAACACCTCAATTAAAGTCTGCTTTCTCCTTCAGCAGACACAAGGAACGATTTTTCCTGCTCCGAATTTTAACCCTATTATGGATGCCCAGTTGCTAGGAGGAGCCCTACAGGGAATTAGTGAGTATCTTGACCTATTTCCTTTTTTTCCAGAAAGATCTCATAAAACAACAAGCATTAGGCAAAATAAAAATACCTGAAATTAAGTGTCACTACCTATTTGTTGATTCTTCGACAAATTGCCATAAGACATACTAATGATGTCCAAGTAAAACACATATTTTCATTTATAGGAACTAAGAGATGATTGAGATTAATATTAAATCTCTAGCAACACTTAAAGTAATAAACACTTCCTTGAGAAAACAAGAGAAAGAAAACTGAATGTGTGTCATGTCACTACTGTGAAGGCCAAGAAATGAAAGGTTTTTAATTGTAAATTCAACAATTAACTGTTACCAAGGTCTGCTAAGTCTATTAGTCAGTCATCAAGAAATAAAAATAAATGGAAAAGAAAGTTTAAAGAATTTGTTATCTTTGACTCAGGACAACTTTTGCTTTCAGTCTATGTAAAAAAACTTTTGTTCACCAAAGCATTTTTCTCTGTTCTGATTTTTGTATTGTCTTGTTGAACATTGTTGCTACTGCTAAGGGTCAGAATATTGATCTGTTTTTCTACTATCTGAACCATTTTCCTCACATTCAAACTGTTTTCTGCATCAGAACTTCTATACGCCTTGGGCTTTTCACAAGGCTGTACAGCACTAAATCTTGCATTCTATTTTCGGTTTGTTTAATGCAAATGTGAGCCTCAGACTTAATGTCAAATGAACCACAATGAGTATTAATGATCAAAGAGTATCTGATGTATCTTTATGACTAAGTTGGCTACAGATGAAAAGTTTTAAACACTTTGCCAAACTTCAAACTACTTTTAATGCAATGTTGCTAACATGAAAATACAGAGATGATATTCTTCATTTAATACTGTAAATACAAGCACATGAACCTTACTTTTAATCTACCAAAGTAGACAGAACAAAGTTCTAATTTCAAGGACAACTGACAAAATAAACAGTTCAGCTTCAGAAGAGTTAAAGTCACCATATCTTTTATAGACACGGTCACCCTGATCCTGAATCTTGCACACAACATTCATGCTCAGAAGGAGGTTCAGTCACACGTGTTGTTCCACTGATACCAGTGGTATTACAGAAATGAGTAGAGTTATTTATATTTCTAAATATTTCCTATGTGGATCCTTCTTAGTTTTGACTTTAGAGACTATGTAAGCTGTACAGACTCCTGATGATAATTATTTTCTGAAAAGTAAAAATAAATTCTTAGGCACAGTTTCAGTAATACTTCAATTTTTGTAGTTTGATAGAAATGAATCAGTGTCTTGCTAAAAATCAATGTCTTGCTAAAAAGCTGGTGTAATTGTGGCTAGATGATCCAACAGAAAGAGAACTAAACCTACTGTGTAAAGGGCACACAAAGACTTCCTCTGCCAACTGTAAAACAAAAAATTAAAAAAGCATTCAATGTCCAATTGCATTTGTGTCAGAATGAAACCTGACAATTAAAGATTATATTATAATATCTGCCTTACAAAGGTGTAATAGGTACAGAATGTGTATCTGTAACATATGTATATATATACCCATATAACAATGACTGCTGAAAACTTGAGAAATTACCCTACTCCATCCAGATGCTATCTGATTCCCACTCTTCCCAGCCTAATTCATATAATCTTCATAGTCAATTGATTTATACTTGGAGATATATTTATGCTAGAATGTCACTAAAATGCTCAGCTATCTGAAATTACCAAAAGACAACTTCTGGTTTGCAAAAGCAGTTTTTAAATTCTAAAACAATTTTCTGAATATACTAATCTTCCTTTTCATAAGCAGTAAGTATTGTTTCATTATAGAAGTTTAGCAGTCTACTCTAGCCATCAAGCAAATGATAATAGGTAGCCTTCAATGAAATGTCCTTGGAAATGGGGTAAAACACTCTATTTTTTTAAAAGTTCATAACTTATTTTATATAGTTCCTCTGAAAATACAGCTGAGTTTTTCAATGAATGGTCTAACCACAATTTGCCATCCCCATAAAAGAGATCCTTAATCCTGAAATGACTATTTAATCAGTATCAATAGGGCATACAAGTATGACTTCCAAGGCTCAGCCACAAATTCTGCTACTGGGCCTAATTCTGAATAAATGAAAGCTTCCCTTTGTTTTATGGATGCTTTCAAATCCATTGAGCTTGAGAGGGGTGATGATGCATCTAGTAATAACAGACTACTTCACTGTCTGACAGTATTACACCACCAAGTGCAAGATACATAAGCATGGTAAATATAACTGATGTTAGTAAATACCAGGGGGATACTAGTCTGTTGATCTGTTTTTCTGAGAGATTAGTATAATCTTCTTGAACAAAACATGAACAATCGTAAACCTAAGTAAATAACAACACATTGTTAATTTAGAGTCTGTGTCATGTTTCCTTTACAGGTTGTGAAAAAGATGTGCTGATTGATATCCTAACTCAGCGTTGCAACTCCCAGCGGCTTATGATTGCCGAGGCATACAGGGACATGTATAGCAGGGTATGACACAGTCACTTTGTGCTTTCATTACTTCTTTCTCTCCTGCCTCCAGTGCAGCTGGTCAGCTCTTCTCTCAGGTCAGTCACTGGAACCAAAAGCCTCTCAGACAGCTGGTTGGCACCAACAGTTTGGCACACAACTTTGCTCGTTGACTACTGATACCTCTGACGGTGTCAGGTTGACATTTACACAGCAGTAGAAGCACATCTGCCACACACAAAGTTAGAAAGGGACATGGAAAGCTTCTTCTTCTATAGTTCATTCTTGTCTATTGACCAAACCAAAATTTCTGAACAAACTTATTTCTTCCTCTATGTGCTTTTGGTGGTTTCTGAATTACATTTTTCAGGTTTTTGGAGTAAATAATAC
>VXBX01003750.1:505720-543626 GCA_013400415.1 Scytalopus superciliaris | reverse complement strand
TACATTAATTATATTCTTATTTTAAATAATGCATATTAAAAATTAAATTTACTTACCATTAATGAGATTATCCTTCACTTTAATTGGTTGAGAATTTCATTAGGTTTCAGTTTTGCATTCATATTTTTTTCCCAAAGTATGTGCCATTTTATCTTTCATGTAAATTTGCTTTTGTTACACTACCTGCCTTCTGAATCTCTAGCAATGTATCTTGTAATATTTGATATGGTAAAACCTCTATTTCATGGAATCATTTAGGTTGAAAAAGGCCTCAGTATCATCTGAAGTTACACATCCATACAACCTCATTTTAGCTATTTTAACTATTTCCCGCATAATCACAGTATTTCAGAAAAATTCTGTTTCCCATTCAGGCTAGAATATTCTTGTTTCCTAAATACCCTTTGACTAACAAATCCAAATCACACTCATTAAACATGTGACAGACTTAAAAAATATCTGACCAGACCAAGTGGCCATGTCCTTTTAAGTTAGATGAACTAGTTAAACTCATACCTCATAGTCAGTGTCTTTTCCACCATTGTGTTGTCTCGTACTTTAAGGAATAAGCTGATGTTCTTGAAATCCTGTAGGTATACACAAAACTTTTGTCAACATAATTAGAGGGAAAAAATAAAACGGATTGAAATGACAAAATTTACATACCTTTTTCCATTATTTTTTTCATGGTGTAAGTTTGCAAGTACTTCTAGTTAGTCAAGCACTGGTATGAGTGGACTCTGACAATGTGGAAGATAAATATATTTGCTTAGTTACCTTTACAGCACTAAGTTGTCAGTCATTGACTTTCAAAATCCAGTTGGAAAGGTAGTTGGCACTTTTTGATGAGTAATGGGCCATCAGCATTCTTGAAGTCTGAAGAGTGAGAGAAAGAGGTTTTCTCCAAATGCAATGTAACCTCATAATTGAAGTTACTGTTCATTATACTAATTCATTCTAACCTTATGGTTGCAACAAAAATATTTTTTAATATTTTGCACATAGATTTTTGACTAGTGCTTATTTCTCCTTTTACTGTAAACTCTGCTGTCATGAACATTTGCAATCCAAACAGGTGTTGGGAGTCTAGTGTTTCATTTGTGTTCTGCAATTTTAAGCTTAGTGAATTTTGGTCTATCAAATGTAAGATGTTGTCAGTTAAAGTAGTCAGGAGGGCAATTCAGGGGTATCTCTTATTCTTTCTCCATCCTCATGAAAAATTTTGCTTTCTCTTTCCATTCTTTGCATTTAAACAGGAAGACAGCTGCCTTCAGATGATACAGAACTCACTGACAGTTGTTCTTGATTCGCTCCTACTTCATGAGAAGTTCAGAAGATACTAACTGAGGTATTTGTTTGTTCTTTTCATCTTTAGAATTTTTACTTTGCAGAAATTAGATAAGTAGAAGATCAAGACAAAGGATATCATGAATCTAGATCAAGAAGAGTCATCGTATGAGGAAAATAACACAAACTTTTGCCCATAAAGAGAGCTACTGGGTGGTACAATCTAGTCTTTCTGCAGTTGGGCACTGGGTTAGTCCATCTTTTTTTACAAGTTCAGAAATCAAATAATTACAAATTAGCCATAATGGATCATGTTAAAATGCAGTTTAAAATGTTGCTTTTTTTGAGGGTCATGTATCCATTTTTATCTGATTTTCTGATTTTTTCCAAGAATGAGCAAAAGATTTTGCAGGAAATCCCTAGACACGAATACCCAATCACTTAAGTAATGACTAAATAATGAACCTTTCAAGACTGTGTGTCATTTAAAGATTTCTTTCTCTAATACTTACAAGGAATTTCAATTAAAGAAAAGCTTTGGCATTAACACAACATACAAATGCTTTCCTCACACTTTATCTTTCATAAATCCCTGAGATTAAACATAAAAGCAGTTTTAAAGCTATTATTAAATATTTTATGAGGGAAAATATTTGTCTTTTTTTGTCAGATACCAGCGAATTAATTCCTTTGTATAGAAAAGAACTTCTCCATTTGTATATGTAAACAGAGTCTGATAAAGGATTAATGGCCACCAAATTCATAAAGGGAAAAAACTATCCTCTAAGCCTGTGATCAGCTGGATTTGTGTCAGTCCTAAATTTATGATCTGCAGCTGTTAAGTGTCTGATAGGAGCTTCGTCTTCTAAAGTATGATAACAGTGTGAGTGCATGGCTGGAAAAAAGGAAACATTGTGCTTTGAGAAATTAAATTGTCCAAAAATATAGACATTATTGCAATGCTTTACAAAGCACAAAACTTTTATTATGGAAATCTTACGAATGTATGTTTTAGTGCTTTTAAATTGCAAACAGCTACCAGTATAGATTCGAAAATGCCATGGGTTGAACAGAAAGCCTTTTGGCTAGTGTTATGTAGTCAGTCTAATGTAAGCAGTGCTGGACTGGAATTCTTTCTGCATTTGAGAATTCAAGACTTAAATGGTACTGAAAAAAGATGTCTCATAATGTCTATAATTTTGACTTAAAATATGTAATATATGCAACTTTTTCTGTATATATAGCTCTTAGTGTTTACATGTATCTGTCTTAGATACCAAGATAGACTTAACATTTTGGAAAGATTGGTAATTGTTAGTTTGGTTCATGTATAAAATTTGTATGTGCTATTATAGGTATAAGATATGTATTTCCTTTTTTTAAAGAGGCTTTTTATATGCCAGACAGTTTAGATTATAGCTAGAATAATGTTAGCAATAAAATCAAACATTTTCAAGAAGTCAGCTGTTACAATTGTGAAAGTTACGTATGGATTCAGAAAAGAAAACAGAAGACTTTTTTGTTTCTAATTTTGCATTGTGTGCTGTTAGCAGCAAACTCTGGTCATACTTCTTATGTGCAGATTCTGTGAAGTGCTGCTTATTCTCAGATTTAATAAAGCAGTTGGTGTTATGTGACAGGTTGAGCCATTTCAGTGCACGTTACGGATTGGTTATGTCTTACAGTGGGGCAGTTCATTTCTGGAGGCAGTACCCAACCATTTTAGCAGTAGAATTAGCCGCTTATGTCACAGATTATAATTAGCTACATCTTTGTGCCAGAGCAACAGGATGGAATGCAAAACACAGCCAAACATGTGAACGAATTTTCTTCCAGTGATATTTGGCCAGGCCTAAAATATCTTCCACTCCAGATTTGAAGTAGTGGAAAAGTTAGACAATTCTCTCTTGGAAAGAGTCTGGTTGTAGTTTATTCAGAAGACTACATTATTTCAAATCCCCAGGGTAAGTAACAATGTTTTAAATTTATTTTTTATCTGTATGAACATATTAGTATGTTAGTAATTGAGTTGGGTTTTGTTTGTTCTTTGCTTATTACATGGTTGTATTGAGCTTCTCCCCCATCTGATTTTCTGTGCAACATCTCAGACTGCTTTGTCCTTATTTAAGGATGTATTTTAGGTCCTAAATTATGTGTTCATTTTTAATGACAATTGTTTTAGATTCTGATAGTTTTATACTTGTTTTGACAGTTAAATGCAGTATTAAGTTGCATAGTTTAAACCTGCACTTATATAATGTTAAGAAGTTCCTAATATTTTTTAAAACTTTTACAATATCATGCTACTGTACTTATATCATTTGCAGTAGTAAACCCCTGATGTTTGTAGCTATAAATTTTTCTCAGTTTATTATCACATAGTGAAAGTTAAATTTAGTTAAGAATGGATCCATGCTTCTGCTGAACACTTCTTTTCGGCTTGATAGTGTGATGATAACCTTCCACCTGAGAAATTTTTACCAAAATCAGTTCTAACTTCTGTGACTCATATTTGAATTAATACAGGGCATATAATTATGTGTAGACAGAACTCCTTTTACAAGTTTGTAATCTCCTTGAATTCAAATATGTTTTCTCTTGGATAATTTCATTGTCTGAAAGAAAATTACTAACTGGTTATCAGTGGATTACTGACTCATTATCAAATGATTTATTGGATGATACTTGGTGCCTTGCCACCAACAGGTGCTTGCACTGTGTACTTAATCATGAATCAGAATAAGCACATAAGTTCCTAAAACAAGATACTGCCAAAGAGTAGGAATGTGATTTTAGTGCATCAACACCAGTCAACTAGGCTCCTTTTATAGAGATATGGGTGTTTTTACTATATCTGTCTTAAATCTCCTCCTACTTGAGAGAGTGGTGAATCATGTCCCAGAAGTGTCTATCTACCTCCATTTTCTGTGGAGGGAGCCTAGGTGAGTATGGCCAATGTTATCTGTGTTTGGAGAGAGGAATTCTGGCCTGTGTAGCCACTTCCAAATGAGTAATCCATTGGAGTTAACTCTATTAACATTTTGCCATAGAGTTCTGAAAATTTGCCATTAGTTAAGATTTTGGAAGTTTTGGTTGTGATGCAGAGTCACAAGTGATGCCACTTTGGGTGAGATGAAAGTCTATTTATCTTCTAAACAAATGTGCTCTTAGATACAGACCTCCTTTCCAATATGCAGTGAAGTAAAAAATGGTCCTAGGATATCACCAAAGGGTAAGAACCACTGCATGGAGTTAAAAAGAAAAGGTTCTAAATTAAGCCCAGCATTAGAGGGAACCATTTAAAATCTCTTCTTTAAATCTTTATACTTTTGCTAATAGCATGCAGTTGAAAACTCAGCGGTTTAAAGCAAGTTATAATTTGAGTTTTATTCATAATCATAAGGCTTTAGTAACAATATAAAGATACAATATTCATACTTACTGTAATAGGTTTGTAATTATACAGATATGTGCAACTGTAATTAGTGTTGAGAATACTCAGGCAAAATATATGTTTTGAGCTAAGGGAGAAGAGTTTTGGAGGAACAGTTGAAAGAAAGAAATGGCTATAGTGTTTCATACAAACCCAAGCCTTTGTCAAAAGGCACAGAAAGTTGGATGTACAAAGATCATATTGTTTGAGTAGCTGTGAGATTTATTCTTTCCTGTGGAAAGTAATGCTTTTAACATGAGATACAAATCCCAGATCATGACCTCTTACAGTTTTTCCTTATTGTCATGTCTTGGAGTTAAGTAAGCTGGATTTCCTTTGGGCTTTCTTCTCACAGTTGATTGTCTTACATGTTCAATGAGCACTGGCTGAAGGGTTTTTGTTACAGAGACTTTTACAGTCTTTCTCTTGTACAGGCTTTCTGATATCTAATAAGGTCTTCTTGCCCATTGTAGTTCCTCAATAGAGACATAAATGGTGTTTCTAATCTCTCTCCTGTCTCATTTTCAGAAAGTTTGTTGGAAAATAGTATTTGAGACCTCTATTTGTCTGTTGAATTTGGTTTAAATTGGCCAAGGAACTCAAAAGCTGATGAAGGAGGAAAGGATGTGAATGGGAGACAGATGATTTAGATGTTGACATAGGGTCTGGTTGCTTTTTAATTTATTAAACCAGGATAATAGCATCATGGCAGTTTGGATACCAGGCTAATTCAATATCCTGGTCAAATTTTCAGCTTGGGTAATAATATTCTCACTATTGAATTCATCCTAACTTTGGCTACCTGGGCTAGTCTTCTCATTAAACCTTTCTGTATATCTGCCAAAAGCTGTTAAACAGCTGCTGTGTTTCATGCTGTGGTTGGTTATGTTTCTGTGGTGGATGAAGCACTATGTTTGTATAAGACTGTGAAGAGAAATATAAACTAAAGTACATTTTATTTTTTTTTTTTTGTAATGGAGTGTGGTATGTGCTAGAGTGTTGGATAATGCTGGTATTAGCCATAAAAGATAAGGTTTTCATTAAGGTATATGTTTATTGGTTTGTGTCCACGTGTATATCCTCTGAAAGAGTCACATATATATGTATTTTCTATAACAGGATGTAGAGGTGGAATCATGTTGTAGTAATTACTATTAGAACTCTTCAGTTGCTCCATGTTTATTGCTGTGCTGTCAGTACTCTGAGAAACAGAAGTCTTAATACCTCTACTTCACCTTACCGTTTCTCGTTGTGCCAGTGGCAGATACTAAATTTTATACAGACTTTTTACATCATTGCTTTATTAGTTCTGGGTACCAGTGGCTTTCAGGAAAGGCTGACTGTCTATAGAGTACAACAGCCTCTGTTTCATGTTAAAGTTTCATGCAGGTCCTACTTTGAATTTCCAAACTGTTAGACCTGTCCGTGAGAAGCATGCAGACTCTGTCAGAGATGGCTGCTGATGGGAGGAGATTTGTCTGCAAAGTAATAATTAAATGAAAGACATGTTCTGGTGACTCCGGACTGCTAAAAGCAGAATAAAATGGAAGCGTCTCTTAAAAAATAAATGCTCTGGAATGAAGCTGAGTCAGCAGAGCACAGCTATGGTAATGGATTTAACCACTGACCAGGCCACATTAGCAAAGCTGGAGATAGCAAGCTCCTTCCAAAGGCCTGTTCCAGTTCAGATTCAAACTGGAATAGATGATCTTCAGACACTCATTGCAGCCTAATTTTTTTCCCTAGGATTCTCAAAATTTGTTCAGGTTTTCCAGAATATTCCCTGTATTGTTATTATTATTTACCCTCTGGTCTTGATTTACCCTCTGGTCTTACTAGCTGATCCAATCTGCAGTGTTTCAGATTTCATGGAGGAGAAGGGCATCACAGTCTAATAAATATGGGAGATTGGTAGCTAGCAGTATTCTCTAGCCACATAAAGTTCCCATAAATCAGTGAGAGTTAGTAATATTTGACTTGAATTTTACTTGGGAATACAAGGAAGGAAATAGCCAGATTCAGAGCTTAAAGCCAAAAAAAGTAGCAGTGAATGTTATTTTAACATCAGCATTTCCTATGAGCTAAAAAGTCACAGGAGGATATCTGGGAGACGGGCAGAAAAGGTTATAGTTATTGATTGCTTGAGTGAAAGTTTTCACAGCAAGGATAATAAAATGATAAGACATATTTCAGTATGTGAAGGAAGAAGAGGTTGATTTGGGTTTGGCCTGAGTGCCAAACAAGAGAGTGAGCATGGTAAACAATCCAGCAAAAAGTCAGCATGGATGAGCCAGAGAAGGTGCTTTCAATTTGGTTCCCTCCACATTCATCTAACAGTATCCTGGTACACATTGTGCCTTCATATTACACCCTAAGACTCGTAGCATATATTCTGGTTCCACAGAAAGACAGTTGTATTTGAGGGCTGAAGCAGTGAAAGTTCACCCAGAGGGTACTCAGAGCCAAGTTTTATGTAGTATCAATGGACGTGGCATAGAATTTTATGGAGGCAGAGCCAGAATTTTTGTAGGATGGGCAGCAAAACTGAGATAGGACATGGCAGTCCCACACTACCCATGCTATTTTCAGACGGTTTTTCTTATCTCAAATGCTCAAATAGACTTCATGAAGGGCCTACACACCAAGAAGGCTTCTCTAATTTTCAGCCATACTGTTTGGTAAATTAAGGATTTTTCTTTTAGCCCAAACACTTTTCTTCCCTGTAACATTCTACTTTCAGTTATGGTAGATATTTTCCATTTAATGAAAGTGCTGAGGAAGGCTTCTGAAAACTGTTATCTTGCTTAAACACAGAAATGCATTACAACATAGTGTATTTCATTCTGCATTATTTCAGGAGTCATTTAATAATTATGTTCCATGCATGTCTGATGATAATGTGTCCAAAAACAGAAATGGAGTTTCTATATTCACAAAGTTGTATAAGACTATTAATGTATTGTCATAACAGAGAAGAAACCATTTGTAAGCTACATTAAATGAGACCACTGTATTTATTTGAGTATCCCTCATTCTTTCTGAATTGTATATGTCATTGAAATTCCGTTAGTAGCAACTTTCATGATCTGTAAGAGTACCTGCCTTTTTAAATATATTTGCTTATGTTTTATTAACTTTGCTTTTAGTTTTAAACATCTGTTGAACTGATAGTATTGTGATTGATGATTTGTATTACTTCATTTTAGTTGTGTTTATGGAAGAAAAAGCCATAACCCGTTATTGAAAACATACAAAACGCTATTTAAGTTCAGAACATTAATATGACTGTCTTCCTGTATTAGGAATCCTCAGGTACCTGGTAACTTATGGCTTTAACTTAGGAAAAAAATCAAAGATAGCATTCAAAAAATTATCTAGAAATAACCTTTAATTTAGAATTGTTTAGTAAGCAAAGCATATAAATGGCTAGAATGCAAAATAAGGAAAACAAAGGCAGCAGAAAGCAAAATTAATCTCTATTCCTTTACATTATCAGAATATTCCATCTTTTGCTATCTTTTCCTTCTTTTTCTTTTTTTTTTTACTTTCTTCAGCATTCCTTGGGTATTTCCCCCATATTTTACAATGTCTACTAATACATTTCATGTTTTGTTTCCTGAGTGTACTCACTACTTAACCTTTTTCTCTTATCCCCAAATGTCTAGTCACAATATTTATTTTACTGTATTTAAGTTACAATGTGGAGACTTTCTTTTTTACATGTCTGATTTTGTATTTTAGTAATTTACAGCTAAAAAGAAATTAGAACACCTACAAGACAAATTTCCCCTATCTAAATAGATTTCAACATTGTAGTAGATTGTTTTAAATCTCAGCTGAATTTATCCATCACTTTCTTTAAACTGAAATAATAGATTCTAAAGTCTTGAGGACACTCTTTGCTTTTGTACACTAGAAGCTAACAAAAATCTCTCAGTTGTCCTTATATTGAGCTAAAGCTTTTCTGGTGTGTGATTACCTTCCAGAAATGTGTCTGAGGTTGCTCTTCACCTGCCAAGTAAGGAATTAGAATCTATGCTAGGCAGAGTTTAGTTGCCCAGATGGTAGAGTACAGTCCAAATCACCTGCAAACCTGGACTAAGTGAACCTGCAGAAACTAAAATCTAGCATTATTTATCTTTATTTTGCAATTAGAAACTTGCATACTCCCAAATTTGAGTTTAGGAAAGCCTAATTTGCAGCTTTTTCTCTTCCTGGAGAAATCCTTGCATGAGAAGTCACCACGACTGTTCTGGGATTAGTGATACGTTAATTTATTTTAGGGACAATTATCAGAGGGCTTTAATGAAAATACTAATGCTTTGCTGCCTGCCTGTGAAGCTCATCTACCAAATGTATGAGGTCAAGATGTTTTTAAACATATGTGTGATCTCTTATTTATGCTGTTGTGAAGCTTGTTTTTCCAAGTAGAGGCTTTGTTAGATGCTAAAGCAGGTTTCAGGATTAGTGATCCCTACACAGTAAGTTGTCTCTTGAAATAGGGCCCTTGTCCAACCTACAATGTGTGTAGTAAGTGATCTGAGCATGCACAAAAGACACAAAGAATTTTTCATAACTGCATATCAGAAGCAGTACTTCAACATGAGCTGCACTTTTCTTTGGGCCCACAATGAGCAGGTTAGGGAATTGTTCCTAATACCTTTGTTTTATTTTCACAAACTATGGTTAAAAATTTCAAAGTTCTGGAGCTAGTCTGTTGCTCATTATTTATTGTCAAAATTGCAAATAATACTGCAATGGATGTACAGATAGCAAATAGCATGCTGATATTGTTATGAGACTTTCCTATTACAGTTTTTTGTTTGTTTGTTTTTTGGTTTTTTGGGTTTTTTTTGTGTTTTTTTTTTTATGTTCTGAGTAGGTTCTCTGGTAACATGTCAGGCTACGAAAACTGATCATGTGTCAGGCACTACTGTCTAAATTTGAGGATCCGTGTCTAACTGGAGTTTAAAAAGGCAAGTTATACTTGTGCTCTTTGAATGTCTTTTCCTGTGTGTGCCTAAAGAATAACTTTAAAAACTACAGACGTACTTTCTGCAGAAGGTAATGTGCTCGTTATTTAATCCAAATAGGAATTGTTTTCCTGTTGCTCAAATTAGAATCTTTAAGGTGAAGAAATACGCCAAAAATAAATCCTACATTTCAGATTACACTATTTGATTTACATCAGTAAATGATCTTCAGTTGAAAGTTAAGGATTTTAGTAATATCTGTTGATTTCCATTTTGGATTAAATCCTTTGTATGAAGAATTCTACTTTGAGATACAAAGAGTATATGTGTTGTGTCAAATAAGAGATTTTGCTTTTAGTTTATCTTGGAATGCATACATACTAACATGTGCTTCAGGTTTTGCTTGTGCTTCATTTGTTTTTACAGCTTAGTGAAAGATCAGCTATGTTTTTCCTGTAGGTTTTAGTCCAAGGAGTGTTATACTGATCAAAAACAGTATTCATACATTTTTTCCATGTTCTTCATCTTCTGTGTTCCTTGCATTGCATTATTACTTTGTCAGGGTTACTGAGGAAACTTAGAATCAGTTGCTGCCTAAACAGTTGAAGTGAACATCACCAAAAAAGGCCTCTGCAGTGCATGTCTTTTGGTGATTTCCTTATGTGTCTAATACATGTTTAACTTGGTTTTCCCCCGTGGAAATAAAAATGAGTAATGAAGTTGTTATGACCAGAACTGTTAATGCAACAGAGTCACATCAATTTGTGGTCATTGACATTTAAAATTCATCAGAAAAGGGCAGAGGTTTAAAGTATGTAATGAGACACATAGGAAAGCATTTTGCTTTGCTTGCTGCTGAAAAGGGAAGTGAATTTTGAATTTTTAGTATAGTTGCAAGTGACTTGTTAAAAAAGGTACAATTGTTACTTTCCAGATGCACTGTCAAATTATTCTATCATATTTTCTAAAGTATATTTGTGATCAATCACTTGAATTAGGGAGGAAAGACATGAGGATTAATTTTCATTTCTAGCCTTTGCATCTAGTTCTATTCCCTATTCCTCTTGTGTATTTTTATTTCACAATTCAAAAAAAAGAATATAGCAATACAATTCCATTTATCATGTAAAATCATTTATCAAGGCTCAATAAGGTGATTTTCAAGATCCACAACCAACATGGGAAAGCACCACAAAAAGGATTTATCTGTTCTGTAATTGTGCTGAAGTCTACTGTATGAACTGGAAGTGTGTGTCTAAAGAGATAACAGCATTCTACCCGGAAGTAACACTTTCATAAAAGCAGCAGCAAGATGAGGAAAAAGAGAAAAGGTTATGTCAATGCCTATGACTTTATGTACTTAAACAGAGCTGTTTCTTTTTGCTCTCACAGAGAATACTTCTACCCAGCACTGACGACATGAAATACTTTTGCTGTGATCAAAATTGAGGATAATGTTAAAGGACTTCTGCAAAAAGCTCTCTCAAAGCAAGACTTGCCTTAGGAACAGTATTTCTATAAGATAAATTTCAGCCTTGCTGCTCATAATCATTGCTGTGTGATAGGAAAGCTCTTCTATCACACACATAGAATATAAAAATGTATCTTTTTTATTTAAAGAAGTGTTTTAAAACAGAAAAATATGTAATTGCCTTTTAAAAAATTACCTAAATTTATTCTTTATCTGGTAAACATCCACACAAGATTATGACAAGCAGAGATTCTTTCATTATTTATCTCCATCAAAGGGATTGTTTTGATTTTCTTCACATTTATAAAGAATTTCAAGTCTTTTGATGTGTTCAGCAACTCTGATGAAGATAATTTTCCCATTCCTCCCCCTGAGTTAGCTTTGCAATTCTGGCCTATGTGTCATACTTCTAAGTATGTAAATAACCACAAAAAAGCATGACAAATTACCAAAAAGAATTTTAAAAAGTTTATGCCTACCAGTGTTTTGAGATTTCTGATGTTGTCTCCAGTGAAGGAAAACCGAAGGCCACAAAACAACTATTACTTGCATTCAATGGCCCTTAAGAAATGAAATTTAGTGTGCAGTTTTCACTGAACTCAAACCTGTCTGCAAAGTTTAATTTCAGTATGTGCTAACATAAAACTTTGTGGTGCTTTCTTTTAAGATACTGTACATTGACAAGAAGCCTTTCTTTCCTCTGCACTTGTCCATCCATTGCAGCAGCCCGGTCATACAAGCTATCCAATATATTTTTGTCATTCTAGTGAGATCATTGATCTGCATAACCTCTGATTGCGCTTGTTTGCTATGCAGTGTTCATTCATGAACAGACACTGCAGGTGGACCACAATCACGCTGTTTTTATAAGGAAAGGGAAAGGGCCTTCTCCATCATGCTGTCCTCTGGATGGTTATTTGCTGCTCCCCACAGATTCACTTCCCTTAAGGCTATAGCAGCCTTCTCCTGGTGCACCTAATTTAATGCTTTTCTCTTTAAGTTAGTAACGATGCTCTCACCCTGCTTGCTCAGATGGATCCTATCTCTTTTCAATAGTTCTTAATCCTTAAAGAGGCTCCTGTGGTCATAAAAGCCAAAACTCTGCCTCTGACACCAGTTAAGTATTAGGTGTTAACATGCGGGATATGTCCACTCCTTTCAGAACTCATTTTCTCTTTGCATAGAAGGATTGAGGGGAAACCATCTGGTCCTTAAACTCTTTACCACTGCCTCAGAGCTCTATAATCACTCTTTGTTTGCTGAACAATGGAAGTATCATTGCTGCCCCTGTGATGAGCAGCAAGGGCTGAATAAGTAAGTCTTGGAAGTCTCTTCAATATCCTGCATCTGGTCAGTCATCAAGCAGTAGAACTCCCAAGACATCAAAGTCAAGTCAGTGGTTGAGTGCCACTTTCTCTTAATAAGGAAGTCTCCAGTGATTGTCACCTACAAGTTGCCTATGCAGGTTGCATCTCTTTTACTTTGATGAAGGGTATTTCTAGACTGAGTGATCAGAGGTGAAAATGGCAGATCAAATTCAGTCTAGGTAGATGCAGAGTTTTGCACACAAGGACAAAAAAGCCTTCAGCTGCAAAGTGGTGGTATCTGAACTGTTTACAGCTTCATAGTAAGATCCTGAAGCTACGGTGGATTATTCATTGACAACACCAGCTCAGTGGCCACTAGTTGTCAGAAAATGAAACGTTCAGAATTCATGGGGAAGCAGTAGAGTAATTTACCTGTCTTTTTTGACTTTACAGTCAAGTTTGAGTAGGATAAAATAAAGGCATATAAATTTTCAGGCTAATTAAGTTTTTTCAGGGTTTAGTGGAAGTTTTCTGATTAAAAAATGCTCTCAGTAAAGGAAAACTCCAGCCTGGTACATTTTGTTGGTGTGTGAGTAGTATCTACTGGGTCAGAACACCCAATTCAAGCTAGCTAGCACTGATGTGTGTTACATTTAGCTGAAATTTTTATAAAGGACTGGGAGAGAGCAAAGGTAACAAGATTACTGCATTGATGTGGATACTTGAAGAATAAAAAGTACAAAGCTGTATAGGATTAGGCCTCACAGTGTCTTCTGTTTATAGCACAAATTATTAATTAAGCTTACACTGTTTCTTTTTTAAGGATTTTTAGACACAACTGAAACCAATGGCAAACATACACAGGCCCTCTACCCTAGTCTCTTTTCATTCCCTTTGTACCCTGTTGCTAATTTCAGTTTTATCTTTGCTGATAATTTAAGTGATGAGCATAGACTGGGCTTTGAGTTTGTTCTTTCTCAGCACTGGATGAAATACTTACCTGCCAACACAAATTCCAAATTTGTTTCAGGATATTATTGCTGTTGCATTCAGGGGAGGTTTAGGTTAGGTATTAGGAAGAAATTTTTTCCAGAGAGAGTGGTCAGGAATTGGAATAGGCTGCCCAGGGAGGTGGTTGATTTATCATCCCTGGAGGGTTTTATGGTGAGACTGGATGTGGCACTTAGTGCCATGGTCTAGTTAGCACAATGGTTAGATGAAAGATTTAGACTTGATGATCTCGGAAGTCTTTTCCAACCTGGTTGATTCTATGATTCTATGAAATATCTTGTCTGACCTGCTTCATGATCATAAGTAGTGAGCACCAGTCCCTCATGTCTTGTGGCTGTTTGTAACATCTACGAATTCCTGTGTTGGATCACTCTGGGGTATCACAAGTCAGCTTTGGTAGGTGTTAAATTAGTATTTAGACCATAGAGGCAGAAACTTTGCTTTGTGGTACCTCCTGAATGACTTTGTATGTACATAGACATACCTGAATCACTGCCTTGATAGTGATTTTATTTTTTTCTCCATGCATTTCAGCAAAATGGCCAGAGAAGGTAGACCTGAATATCTTCCTCAGCAGAAGATGTGTGAAGTTGGATAACTTCTAACAATCATTTATAATTGCTGTTAAAAATTATCAAGTACTGTGAAGAATATTTTTGGTGATTGCTGCTGTATCTAACCTGATACTTTATGAGGAGCACTTTGAGGTGTATTCTTGTAGTCAGCAGTATTCAGTCAGTTCCTTTGTGTTTGGGGTTTTTTCTATTGACTTGTATTTGTTTGTGAATATAAATAATCTACATTTGAGTACTTGATATACACTGAAGATTTACATTTTTGTGCCTGAACAGAGATATCAAAAAGGAAACCCTAAACGAGTTAACATCAATGTCCCCTTTGGAGGAGGTCTGGGAAATTTCTGTATGTGCCCCTTCTTTCTGGAGGATGGCTCTGAAGGAATGTGCCAAATGAAAAAATCAGAAGATATTTTGGGACAAATCAATAAAATTTATAGTAATAATAGTTTTTCTGTCATCAGGACCAGATGGAATTCCCTCATGTTTAGACAGTGCAAAGCTCTTTGTGTGCCTTTCTGGTACCAGAAGCAAGATAGCACCATACATGGCTTTATCTTAATTTTCTGCCCCAAGAGCTTCTGGTATATTTAGGTGTTGCTAACTGCATAATTCTAGCTTTCTTTCAACAATATATCCTCACTGTCCATTCTTCCAAATGCTGGAATGCAAAGTAGAGTGGTGATGAGAAACACACATAAATCTTAAAATACTATGCAATTCCTATTAATTTTTCTATACAAACAGGGAGAATTTTGTCATTGTCAGAGAATACCCCCAGGCAGATTATCCCTATCTTGATATTTTGAATAAATAGAAGAGTAATAATGTCAGATTAAGTCAAAATGTGACCTTCATTGTACTTATAAATGGTTATAAAGGGATTGTAAATGGAGAGTCTCTTGTGAATAAATAAAATATAAAGTAGGCAAACAGAGACTATCAGATGTTTCCAAGCAATTGGGAAAGAATGTTTTAAGTTACAGTCATTGAATAGAATCATTTACCATAAGCTTAGACTTTCAAAGGTATAGTGGACATCTTCCTAGTCTGTTGTAATGCAATATGAAATAGTTTTTCTTAAATAATAAAGGCAATGTCTAAAACTACTTGTTTTCTGTAGTTATCTCCTGAGAGCTGTAATTTTCTGGACTTGCCAATGATATTGTAAATCCAAGTGAAAGGGTTTTTCTCTGGGGGACAGTATAGAATTTAATGTATAACTGAGAATACAGGAATAGTTCTGTACAGCAGTCCTGGAAGTGAACAGCTGACTCACATGTCACTTTCTACTGGGTCTTAATGTATTGCTTGTGAAGTTACAACAGCCTGTGGTGTAAAAATATGGTATCAAGAGTAAAAATTTGAATTTTATTAAATGTCTGAAATGTAAATTGTTTGCTAGTCTTCCAATTTCCAATACAAAACAGACATAGATATTTAAAGAGCAGAAGTATGTTTTATCTTTGGAAGAAATTTCACATAATTTACCTTTTGGGGTAGTTATTGAAAAGACTGCCACAGGGAATTAAGAAAAATGAACCTGTAAATGTCAGAGCATATTGCAGATTTTTTTTTTTTCAGTTAGAATTACATCTTTTGTGCCTTACATGCAAATCTAAGTAAAAACATAAATTGTTGATATATAGCCCTATGGAGCATGATGCAAAACAGTTCACCACCTCTGTACAAGTTGATAAAACATTTTATATTTCAAATGAGGAATTACTCCCTTATATAAAAGCAATGATATTTTTCTAAGGAGAAGGTTTGAAATTGTGTAGCACATGGCATTCTTGTTCACCATATGAGGATTTTATAATCTTGGTAATTTCCTCAGGTATTATTGACTGATTTGTGTAGATAGATACAGAGCAAGATGTTGCTAAATCTTGGTCTGACTAAATCTGTGGGTTTAATTGTGATGTTCAACTTCTGATTTCAGCTGACTTTTGTCTTGCCTGATATAATTATTTTTTTTAAATAATATAAGATTGTATGTCTGAAACATATCACACACTACAAGAACAGAACTTACATGCTGTGGTCTGTAGCTATCACATCTTTGGTATGGAAAAAAGTTGTTGGATTTTGCATATCTGAAATTTGACAAAATTCTATAATTTAATATTCAGAATTTTGGTCATTAAATTACTTGCAAATTACCTTGAGAATTCAATGCCAGGTTTTTTGAGCAAATTACTATAATAAGGACTGAATGGAAAGGCCTTATCTGCATACAGTGTGATGTGAATGTCTGTTCTGAATAAGGAAATCATTTAGCTGTCACTGAATGAAAGAACTAAAACACTAGTGAACAAAAACTACCTCTGGTAGATTGTAGCATAAGGTCTGTAAATTTGACAGCCACCTTCTTTTCATTTCTCTTCTTGGAGTCTCAGATAATACATGGATTGCATTGTAAAGTTTTATTACTTGCAAGGAATGGCAACCTTAAGGGAAACCTTCCACTTTGACCTCAAGAAAAGCCCTTTGATGCCTGGTAGGATCAAATTACCAGAATAAGAGGATGCAGTATTTAACTTGTGGTGTAATTTTACAATTCTGTTAAGACTACAATTTTATAAATTAGAGTTGGAGAACTTACTAAATCCTTGCTGTGTATTCAAGTTTGCTTTGTCCTTTTTAGTGAGAAAGGCCCTTACACAGTAGACTAAATGCACATTGTTCTTGTTTTCCCTAAAGACACGGTGTTTTTTAAACTGTAAGGAGAGAAAGAATGATGGTTCTGCTAGCCTTTCTGTAAGAACAAAATGGCTCTCAGCATTCCTTGCCTCAAATTTTCCTTTCTTCCACCTCTCTCAAGGCAGGTGCTGCAGAACACAAGCTGATTGTTTAAAGACTTGTCCATACAAAGAGAGGCAGTTAGAGTTCCTCTTAGCATTAGGGTGAGATTTAGCTATAGGGTTATGTCCTTATTCTTCCAGTTGATTTAGCTTTCTTTCTTTGTTTTTATTTTGTAACTCCTGTGTCAAAATACATTGTTTATTGATTATGAAGAGTGTTTATTATTGTGGGATTTTTTAAAAGTGTATGATGCATTTAGCATTCAGGTGTACATTTGAGGTTTTAATTACAGAAAACAGGCTTATTAGCACTACCAAGGAAAAAAGAAATTTTCACAGTAGCATTTTCTGCATTCGTATTTTATTCTTATTTCTCCTCATTTCTGCTCATACTTGAGAAAAGCAATTCTAGTATTTAAAGGATACTGCTAAGCTGCAGGACTGTACAGTTCTTATAAACAAGGCATTGACTAAGGGAATCATTCACTTTCAGGCATCCCTTCCCAGCATGAGCAATGGGAGTTGCCTTTTCATCTTACCCTGTGAACTGTGTCACACCATTCTGTCACTATCTTTCCTTCTTCTGCAGCAGGAATCTGATTTCTTTGCTTCTGCATTTGTTCATCCTTATGAGTAAGGGAGAGGAGAACATGCACCAAGTCAGGGAGTGACAGCTGAAAATTTTAAGTGGTCTCCAATATCAGCATTTGCGTGACTTCTGAACCCATTGTGTGTAACTACCATCGCCTGGAGAACCTGGAAGTGATTTGAAGTTTGGAAATTCACTGAAGTTCACGTTTCCAGTTGAGCTATTGCTGGATCCTGAGCTAAGGAGCTTTTGAGGATCTGGGCTTGACTATTACCCGGAATTTGACTCCCACTGTCTCAATGGACTACGCCAGTGTTCCTTGACTTTCTCCTGTCCTGAGCAAATATTTTAAGATGACTTCTAGATTTCAGTTTTCAAAAATTTGCTCCACTGAGGACATCTAGCTTGACTTTCTTTCAGGTGGGAGAACTGTATTTCCCTAAAATATTATTAAAAGGAATTGTGGAGTAGCAGACAACTTGCAACAGAGCAGGAGAGTACCAATGTATGGCATGTTCTGTAGCTGAGAAGTGAACACATCCCTGGTTTCCTCCTCCTCCATTTAAGAGGAAGTTATACTAAGGAGTCCTGCAAGGCAGATAACAGAAGGAAAACAGTCAGTGTGTAACACCAAATTAAAAACATATGGGAAAGTCAGAATGGGATATGCAAGTGATGCCATGTGCTAACAGAAGTTTGCAGTAAAGGCAGACTGATAGAGCAGTTGTATCAACAACTCTGCAATTATATAAACATGCTTGTGGACTGAAATGTGCAGTCTAAACAGAAGAATAACAATCTTATATTAACAGTATAAATTTCATTGATAATATCAAAGACTGTATTTCCAATGTCCTGACCAGTGTGATTGCAATGGGTTTGACTTTCTGTAGTGGGTCAGAAACATTATCAGAGGAAACTATATTTTTTCTTCTATCTTAGTAGCATAAATATCATAATTAGGTCCGACATTAAGATCACATTTTTAGATCCGATAAATGACTGGTTTTGGGAGCAGTTTTTCAGGAGACAGAGTCATTTTCTGACTTAATTTTGGGCAGTGCACAAGGTCTATCTCATGTTGTCCAGAAGCATCAGCCAGATTGAGATTAGAGTAAGTATCATTGATGGAGTAATGAGAGCCAAAGAATCTTCCTCATTGTTCTTAAATTAAAAAAGGGCACTATGTAAAAAGGAAACAAATTTTTGCATGGAACTATTTCAAAATATCATGTCAGATGCTCAGGGTAAGTACATATTTAAAAGATATACCTAACCCAGAATAACTGAAAGACAGGACAAGAGAAGTTAGAATAAGGAAGCTATTCATAAAAACATACTAGTTGCATCAAATGGGGTAAAAATAATCAAAACTTCAGTAAGCTAAATGTAACAACAGAATGGAGGAATCCAAGCCATATTTAAGAACTTGAAAAAGGCACCTATTTTTTCAAATTGCCTGTATGGCTGCCACAGAAACTCTAGACAATCAAAGTTTAGCAGGGCTATTCAAAAACTCCTAAGACTATTGAAGAAAATTTATTCCTAATAAGGTATGGTTGCACCTTTATTTCCAACAAGTAACCAATTCTGGTGTCAAAGTTAACCCCACTTTGAACAGGGAATAGGACTAAATCTCCAGATGTCCCTTCTAACTTTCATGTTTTGTGATTCTATCATTCTGTTCTGGGAAAATTTCACATAATCTCATGAACAACTGAAAGCAGTAACATAGGCACACCATTGTTCCATAACAAACTTCTGTCTTCTGTCACTATAGAGGATTTAAAAAATGCAAATTAAGCAGTCTCTTTCTACTTTGTCTGTTTATATTAGTTGAAAGCCTTAACTAAAAATTTAAATGACTCATAATTTGGGTAATTCAGTTTATACCCAGCTTGATTATAAACACTTTGTTAAATGCATAGTGAAAGAAAAAGAGAGGTCTGATGGAATGAATCTATTGTGGTTTCTGCTTCAGAGAAAGAAACCTTAGAGCCAGAAGACTCTGCAATGATTTCTGTTCTGGTATTGACTGCAGTACGTTATGTATCTGGTGCACTTGCAGTCCTGTAAGGAAAAAATACATCATCTTCAAGAGGAACTGCTGGGGGGGGGGAAACGTATTGGACTTCAGAGGGCAAAATTTATTTCACAATTAGGTTTATAAAAGCAAATTGCTCACTATTGCAGTTTTATCATTTACGCAAGGCCCAGGAGATACCTATTTCTCAAAGAGGTTGAAGAATAAAAACATTGTAACAAAGAAGAGATTAATTACCTGTTGTAGGTTTAACATTTTAAAATGTCTTTGTAGTAATACAACCTGTTGAAAAACAACGAATGACATTCAACAGGACAAGACAGTGTTTTGCACACTGAAACTATGGAAGTTCATTACACAAAGAACAGTAAATAAGGAAACTGAAATGATCTTGGCACCATTAATGGATTCCAGTGTTTGACTGTTAAGTGAAAACAATGGCTGTACAGTCTGCTCTTTTCTCTCTTCTTAAAGGATTATTTCTAAAATCTGTAACAGGAATGAGAATTCCATGAGGTCTAACCAGTAGCCTCACTCACATCATCACCCAGTCAGTTCTACATCAGATATTCTGAGTTCTTTGTGCTCCTGGAAAGATTTTTGTTTCTTATAAAAGACAGAGTAACATATACGTTGGACATCTCAGAAAAGTAAGTAATTGTGATATTTTAATTTTCCTTTCACATTATAGTACTCAAGGACACTCAGAGAAACTTAGCTTGGTGACTGAATTTCAGAACGAGAAATTTCACCTTTTTTTTTTTTTAATTAAAACACTTTCAGACATTTTACATGAAAGACATGGGATTTCTCATACCAGAAACTAGCTTCTTCTTAAAATGTTAGTAAAGTACACAGAAATTAAAAATCATTTACAAAAAAAAAATATTATAATAATTTACCAAAAAAATGTAGTATTTTACTTTGTCTTTTTTTTCTGGTGGGAGTAGCATGTAAATTATTTTTTTCTGCTCTGATTAATATTTTGGAAATATGTTAAAGGAGGAAAATAAATCAAGTTGAAAGATAAAATCAAGGTTTAAAAAACAATTTTTACTGCAAGTGAGATTCAAAAGTAGACAGATATTAAACAAATAATAATTTTAATAAAAGTAGTTCTCACTTGCCTGAGTTAACAGATTTATTTCAATTTACAGTTTATTTATAATGGCACAAGAATTTAGTTTAGTGGTTAAAATAGTCCTTCTACTGATCTGTTTTAGTTTAGCACTATCACCTCTGTCATCCCCACACACACTGTGAATTTTCTTGCTGTGAATGGATCTATTTCACCTCAGGAGGGAAGAGTAGAAGCACTGGTGACTGTCCAGAAGAGTAGATGCAGTATGAGCACCAGTAGTGCAAATTTTTTCATGAAACCTCACCAGCTCTTCTTAACTCTGATTTGAAAAGGTGCTATTAAGTGACAAGCTTTGTGTCTTTTTGCTGAAAATTGCAAAACAGTTAGAAACAGTCCAAAAATAATGCTAATAATTATATAATTATTAATGGAATTGCATCTAGTTATTAGTATCAACCAAGTAAGTGGTTTCATATTTAAATTATGTTTTCACATCTGGTATTATTATTAATTGCTTTATAACAACATGATGGAGTACTTGAGCAATACAATTCTGAACTGTGTATTAAGGAGAATTTTATTTAAGTTTGTGAAAATAACTTAACAATTTATGAAAAAATAGAGAAAATATATTTTTACAATTGAAATTAACTGAGATTGCTTATTTTAATTGAAATACTGTCTTCAGTATTTTCTAGAGATTAGTCATTCCTGAAAATAATACAATTAACAAACTTCTACTCAGACTTACTTTCCCAAACAGGCTTACAGATAAGTTTGCAAATTCTTTTTTCAAAACAAAGCTGTCTTAAATTAATATTCCAGAGCTGTCAGAATAGGTTTTTGAACTTGATGCCCAAACTAACTTTAGTCCAACAGTAACAGTATTGATGAACAGTTTTTCAATATCTAGGTATTGATATAAAAATCTCCTGGACCTCTGAATCATGCCAGTGACAGAGGACAGGTTCTAAGTCTTGCATGGGAAAAGGTGGAATAGAGCTAAGGAAATGTTCTGCCATGGTTACATCTTTTGGGGGGAGCGGGGGAGCAGTTTTAGTAACACAATGTGAAGAACATAGAGCTCTTTCATCAGTGGCTCGTATATATTCTTACAGGCAGGACTTTCACGCCTTACATGCAATGCAAACAAGTAATGCCTGAACACATGAGAAATCTCACGTGCTCAAAACATTTGCAGTGTGATAACAATTCACAAGTTTTTTCTATCATTAAAATCTGTACCAAATCTTTTGGCAGCTAATTAACATTCAGCAGATGGTTGAAATCCGCAAAGGGGCAAGGAGTAATTGGATTTAAATGGATCCCAGTGAAATAGATGATGACAATTAGAAAATACTTCTAAATAGCAAACTATCATGATAGAGCTTGATCCCATGAATTATGGCCAAATCTACAAAAATCCATAAAGAATATGCAAGTAATTGACTTTAATCTTATTTGACTTCTGGTTGTGGGGGCCCTTGAATAAGAACACCAAGAAATTCCACTTCCGATTAAGTAGAAGACTTTTGTTCATTGTGGTACTGCTGACCTGATACAAATAAGATGTGTTTTTGTGGCCCATTTGAAAGATGTAAGAATTTTCATGCTGAAACTAAATTGCCATTTTATCTTCACTTTAGGTTGCCAGTGCTTTACTCAGTCTTAGTCACTGTGTGCTGCTCCCTTGTAAAATAATCTAAAGGTAACAGTTACCAAAGTCATTGTTCATTCTGCAGATTTCTTGCTTCTCCAACTAACTTGTGTGCATCCAGATGTCTAAGTAATCACTTCCTTGGTGTCTCTTTAGTATGCTCCTACACAACCAACTTACTGTTTCATGATTATTTCATTTACAAATCATATTTTTCATCATAGTACTAAAGATCTGTTGTTTTTTTCTAAGAGTCTATCTTGAATCCTGAGAAACTTCACAAGCCAACTGTGAGATCTGCCTATCTAAGGCTTCCCTTTCAACCCAGCTTTCTAGAATATCCAAATCATATAAAATGATTTCTTTCTGACTTACCCAGACAGGTCTGAGATTATTTTCCTATGTGACTTCAGTTCATGAACATGTAAGTCAGTAATATGGAAAGTTGATTCTGCCAAAAGAAACAGTCCAACAGTATCAATTTGTAAAGACTTTCCACTGTAATAATTACTTGTTACTGGGCCACTAATTCTCTTTAAAATCATGATACTGTATTAAGGAGAAAAACTTAATCCTTTTCAAAGCATTCAGTTGTCTAGGCCAGCACTGCCCATTTACTAGGACCAAAGCAATTTCTGGCAGTACTAATAATGCTGAGGAACAACAAAACTGTTTTCTGTCAGGAAAAAAATAATGCATGCAGGGAGCAATGCTGTGCTGGGAGATGTCCCCTGTGGAATTTCTGAAGGGCTGAAAACAATTGCAAAACTCATAGGCTTTTTGTTGAAATGTGTAATGGATTTTGACCTCACCTCATTAAACAGCAGTACATAATACATTATATATAAAACCCTCAACTCACAAAACAAACATTTTTCAACAGAATAAAAATGGAACACAGGAGAACAGGAATCCTATCTTATTGTTAAATTACATGCTTCTGGAAATCATTCTGATTGGATTGTCTAAAACATGCAGTTTTATACAGATGAGAAAGTCATCCTAGGCTCTCTTTCTTTCTCTTTTGATGGAGAGAAGTTAAACACATCTAAGGTTCAGTTCATTGGATGTCTAAAATTCACATCTAAAATAAGTCAGATAAGTAATTCCCAGCAGGGATACCTATCTCCATTGACCATAAAGGAGATAGGTTGACTGGCTCAGGTATTCGGTGCTAAATTGTTCATATCTAATATTGTGAGTTGAACTCCAACCTCAGAGACCACTGTGTTGAGGCTGCATAAAAACTTGAAGATGTGAGAATTAGTTAATTCTTTGGCAAATGGTGCTTCTACTGCAAAATTTACCTTGAAGATGTAGCAAACAGCAACACAAGGAACAGGTAAAGCAGTCTGTCTTTTTAAGGGGGCTTCTGTTCTTATAGAAATTTCTGTAGCTGTCAACTATCTTGTTTCTTGTTAAACTAACACTTAACAAGTATGTGTAATGAAGGAAACAGCAAGAAACTGGGTACCCCTTGTTAGGGGATATATGATTTGTCATGGTTCAGGAATGGTATTCCCCAGTTTAGTGTTCCCACTAATACCCTCCAAACCATGCACTGCTCACTCGCTCTGCCCCCTGTCTCCCTCTGCAGCGGGCTGGAAAGGAGAACTGGAGATAAAAAAGGTAAAGATCATGGATTGTGATAGAGCAATTTACTAGGAACAACAATGAATGAAGAAACAAACCATAACAGCAACAATATTAATATTAACAGTGTACAAGAGAGGAGAACGATTCACATGCAATGGCTCACAACAGGGAAACCAGCAATGCCCCATGTTCAGTGTGACAGGAAGGGATCCCTTGTCCCCCCTGCTGGCCCTGGCAATGATGTGAGGTGGTATAGGATAACCTCAGGGTTATCATGCCCGTCCTATATACTGCAAAAACTGGCCAGAACCAGGACATAGTTGTACTACACGTGAGCAAGAACTGCACAGGTTATTTCTCAAAGTGTATGTCTTACTGTTACCAGATAACAGTTACTGCATCCTACCCTAGGAGTTATGTGTTGAGAAAAAAATCTGTGTGGAATTAAGGATAAAGGTTTGTGTAAGCATGTTACGAAACCCATTGTATGTATGAACATCCCAATACCTCATGGCAGAGCATGGTAACAGGTTTAAGATAAGGGGCAACTTCTGTGTGAGTAGTATGGTTTATTATATAACAGTTATGTTGAAAACAGAAAAAAAAAATACCAGTATCAAGTTTATGCTGTATTCTGTAATCAGTATTGTGTACTTAGTAATACACACACCTGAAATGCATAATCTGTTTTAAACATAGTCCTTGTTGTGAATATTAAGTAACATCTTGTAAGTCTACAATGTTTTGTAGTAATATTAAGCCAAATTATTTCAGAATCTATGATTCTTCACTAGTAAATAATTTTCAGCAATGAAACGATTTACACAGGCAGTCCATGAGCAACTGAGACTGGTAGCAGAAAAAAAATAATTACAATATTGTTACCGTAATGGCTGTAGCAAAGTTACGTTATGAACTACCAATGATTTTGTCTCATTTTTCAATATAAATAAACAACAAATTAAATTTTATTTTGTTAGTAGAAGTGCAGAAATAAGATTACTATTGCATATATACCAAGAGATAATGAATGGACTTCCGTTCAATTGTAAACATCTATTGTGTTCTCTGTCTTGATAGAAAGCTGCAAGAACAAAAGATGACACCTTTCTAAAGATGAGGGTTAGAACTGAGAGCCTTGTTATAGGCACAGAGTGACTCTGCAGAAAACTTGAAAAGAGCTTCTGTAACTTTATTTAGAGTAATTCAGCAACTGGGCAAGGATGTAATTTGATCATGTTTCGAAAGCTGTGTGAGCAGAGCATGGTGATCTCATTGATAGGAGGAAATTCAGAATTGACAGGAGACTTTGTATGAAACCTTTCTGAAGGCATTTGGGAGCATTATATTGTAGGAAAGTGTACCAGGTTTTAGATGTAAGATGCCTCTGGACATACCTGGCTCATGGGAAGGGCTCGATCTTACAATACCTGTTTTCTTTTTGACGTCCATTGTTGGGTTGTGGGGTTTTTTCAGTTTCTATCAGTGTGAAGTAAACAGATATTTCCTACCATTATTCTTATTAAGTAGTCCAGCTGATGAGTTTTTATCCTTTTGGCTGGAATGGTAAGCTTTAGTGAATAGTTTGAATTGTTGGTGATCTCTGTTCTGTAAAGGTGAAAGTTAGTGAATATCCTCATGTTTTAAGGAAGTGCAGTCTCTTAAGATTTCTTGAAATTCAAAGAATGCTTATTTAAGAACTACAGTATAAAGTGAAGTTGTTTAAACCCAGTAGGTAATGTTTTTATTTTGATATATCTTTAAATATTACTATCTGATTGCCGGCAGCTGTGGCTGTGTGGGTAAAGCCGCCGCCCCTGGATCCGTGCTCCTTCTCGGAAGGACGCCGGTTCGAGCCCTGCGGGTCTCGCTCTGCCAACTTCGTCCGGGCTTGCCCCGGCCAAGGCTTAGAGTGTCCCAGGGCTAAAGGGGGTGGGGCCAGTTCCGCGCACGCTGAGCTCCACGTAATAAATCCATTCGCGCAGGCATAAAAAGCATCGTCGTTCGCGACGGCTAGCCACACACACACACACACTATCTGATTAATTGAGAAATCATTATTTCCTCTATGTTGTTAAGAACCATTTCTTTACATGCATCTTCTGAAGCTTAATATATATTGGCATTCCAACTGATACACGGTTAAGTTTGACAACACAAAGAATGCATTTTATTACTGAATCAAGTATAGAATATGTAGAAGTCTTTTTTAAGCATGTGCTTCCCGGGTACCCTTAGCACTTGTAACTACTTTTACTGTACAATAATCTTCTTCTGTGAGCTACAGATTATGATCACATCCCATGAAATATTTTGTGATGGAAGAATTAGAGTATTATGACAAATGAGAGGAAAGTGTTGCCATTCTTTGTAAATTTAAGCCTCCTGTAAACAGCAGTTGATGCACTTCATATAATAAAACATCATGTTGTGTGTACCAAAAACCAAGATGTAAGTTGAATGGGACATGATGAAAGTGTTTTACAGGTAAAGCTTCTTAAGAATTTCTCATTTTTAGTAACTTGCTATTACAATTATATCTTCATATTTTTCTTGGAGTTTTATACAGATATTTTCATTTAAATCAAGAAACTAAGCAGTCCCCTTCTTTTCTTTTTTTTTCTTTACATAGCAGATGGTACGTGAACAATACACTACAACAACACCAGGCACTAGCCTAGAGAGGCCGAAGAATGAGTATGTCTACAAAATTGGAATTTATGGTTGGAGAAAGCGTTGCCTCTACCTGTTTGTTCTCCTCCTGCTTATCATCCTGGTTGTGAATTTTTCTTTGACAATTTGGATTCTCAAAGTGATGTGGTTTTCCCCAGTAAGTGTCCTTTTTAATTTTTCCGTTCTTTTTGTATTCTCTTCTCTTCCCTGCCTCACCACTTCATTTACTTTGTATGTACCTCAGTTTCTCTGTATGTGAGAGATGGTTCTTTTTCCTTCATTCTCATCTGCAATTTGTACTTTGGTTGAAAGTAAGTAAGAAATACCTATCTTTGAACATAATTCCTCATATGTAATTTCTGTTCTGGGAATAAGTTTTGAAATATTGAGACTGTTGATACCATATATTGTGGTGAATCCTAACTGCTCTATTAAGATGTATTTTACTGTTGTCTCATAGTCTCTGTTTAGTTGATATCTTATAAAGGTGTTTGCTGTAATTTTCTCATACAGAATTCCTTAGAGTTAAAATAGTGCTGGCAGTTGCTGGGTTTTTTTAGCTTCCTTCTCCTATTTATCAGCATCTAAGATTTAACAATTTATTTACCCAATTAATTGCAGCTCAGAGGTAGTTATCACTACATCATGCTTGATGATATAAGCAGCTATATAATTCAGAAATAAATTTAATAGCTTTCCACTGTCATATATATTTTAATATTTATAATGTAATTTTGTGTGTAGTAGGTTAAAGGGTAAGTTTCAGAAATCTGCAAGATACGGCTCTAGTCATGCAATAAAATGCATCAGTGAGTATTGAAGCTAAGCTAATTTGTTCCTAAGATGCAGTTGTGATACACAGATGATTTGAATAGACTTGTTACAAGAAAAACAATAACAGTAAATTTCTGCAGCTCTGCCCTGCCTACTGAAGAAAGTGTTAGAGTTTCCATTATCTAATATTATTACACCTCTGTCACTAAATGAAGACCATTCTATCTTCATATAAATATTTCTATATTCACTATAAAGCAACTATGTTAATTTTAAGTCCTACTTATAGTTGTTAGTGCTTGAATTTCCATTGTCTTCCCCCACATAAAATCTTTCCAGCACTGTTAGTGTCATACAGATTTCAAGGCAGAACATCTTAGATCACATGTAATTTTTCCCTTATGCAGTTCACATGCATGGAGGATATGCTCTTAGTGCCTACATGTCGTAAATCACAGAGAACATAAAAAACTTAGAATTGTTTTCTGTTTGGATCAGGATTCTACTTTTAAGGAGTTTTAAAAGTTGTTGGTTTGATTTCTTTGTATGAGACTGGGTATTTTTTCTGATACCAGTCAAGATGAAAAAAAAAAAAAAATAGCATCAGAAAGTCTACTTCTAAGAACTGCTATCTCCTAGTAGTTGTCTGTGTGGGAGGCACCAAATGCCTTGATCTGCTGAGGGAGAGTGTCCTTCTGCTTTTGCAACAAGAGCAGTAGAGTAAAAGATTTAGCAGTACAGGTTTACTTTCTTTCCTAATTCTCTGTTAGAGTCTCTGTATGCCTGACATACCCAGTTAGACAGTGGCTTAACTGTAATGCCTTCATTCATTTGGGATAATTTTAGGGAAATACCTAAATTTCAGGTAAATATCAATTATAAATCCTTTTTGCAAAGTACACGTGTATGTCGCAAGCCTTCAGCAACAGCACATGTGATGTCACTAAGAACAGAGAACTTTTTTTCTGGGCATTCTTTTAATAAAAAACATCTGTCAAGACAAGAAGTAACTCTGAAGATACCAGAAATATCACCAGGCAATCATAGAGAACAGTGCTAGCTGCAGTCTAAGAAGGAGGGGAGATGCTAACTGCTTGTTCAAAGTCTGAAATTATAACTGAAGCATCACAAACCTTTCCTGTGTCTAAGCAAATACCATTTGCAGAGAATTAGTGTAACAGTCATAAAAATTACGAACACTGCCATAAAACCATTTTCCTGATGTAATTAAGCATTTATGCTTCTAGGTTTTTTGTTACTGTTTGAAAAAGAGAGGTATCAATATAATGTCAGAATTAGATTTTTATAATTTGTGAGTTCCAAGCTTGACAAATATTTGCAATTTAGGAAATCAGTTGATTCATGTATACTCCAATATCCAATTAAGCATTCCCATTATTGGGAAGAGTTTAAAAGTAATTATGAATTATTTAAGTAATTAAGAATTATTATCCTATGTAATCATCAGTTATTTAGCAAATATTCTGTCTGTCAGCTGTGATAATGCTTCTTAATATTTATTAATTGAATGTTCTAGTTATATTGTGCAGAGATTGCAGGACTTACTACCTTTAATATTCAGAATAGATATTGTATTTTTAGTTAATACTTTCAAAATATTTGGTCCTAGTTTTTAAAAAATACATTAAAATGTTAGCCCCCCTTACCAATATTCAAATATTAATAGCTAGTAAGATAATACAAGAAACAAGCTGTATTTTCACTAAGATAGATAAACATTTAGAAAAAAACCTGACAAACATTTTGAAATATATTTTTATAGTACAGTTCTGGAGAGAGTTTATGCTNTATTTTTATAGTACAGTTCTGGAGAGAGTTTATGCTCAAAATAAACTTTAAACTTAACATGACTGTAGTATGTAGTTTTATTAGGATAACAGTTTTTCAGTATAGTGCCAAGTGCTTGGTCAACGTCGTTCTGAAGTACAGCCCTTTCATGAGCCCACTCAAAGTTGACAAACTTGTTATTTTGACATTGAACTTTCTTTTATATATAAAAACTGTTCTCTTTTTCTGTAAAACATTCTTAAATCTTTAATTAAATAATAACTTGAAATATACAAAAATCACATGCTATTAATATTCAGAGATCTGAATTAAAATAATAATGAAATTATAAACAGAGCTTCAATAAACCCTGGCATAGAATTAATCTATGCACACATGTCCTGTCTTAACCCAAAAAAAACTCCAGACAGTGTTATAAATACTAAAAAAGAAGTTAAGCTGATAAAGGAGATCATGAAACAGACAGATACACTGCAAGATTAATGGATTTTGATCTCCTTGTAGAAATTTGCAAGAAAGATGAAAGACAGAAACTTTTCAACCCCATTGTTTGAGAGGCCTCCAGTATTGAGTAAAGATAACTGAGCTGAAGAGAATTTTATTTCATTTCATAAAATCTAGACTAAAAGAGAACAACCTGAACAGATAATATATTCCTTTTCTCACACTGCCCCAATTACAAAACATATAAGCATCTCCAAACTGCACATTAATTCACAGGTATCAGATATGTCTCCTTTTTTTTCCTTTTCTCTCTTGGAGTTCAGAGTCTCGGGTTTTTTGTGCAGGTGAGAGAAGAAACCTGTGAATTCATTATATTCAGCTGTTTTAGAGAAAATGGATTCAAATAATTATGTCTTGAACTTGGTGGATAAGGTGAAATAGAGTAATTTAAAAACTAGCATTATTTTTGCATGTAATGGAAGTTCCAGATTCTGTTCTTAACATAATGAGGCTTTCTGAAAACCAAAAGTTGTAAAAGTTTAGAAACTAAGAATCTTAAGGGATTCAGGGCTGCAACAAGGTGAAGATGTTAGAAGTCCTGTGGAAAATTCTGGAGGGTCCAGTAGTCTGAAAGAGCAGAACTTTAATATCTCTCATAGCTGCTGAAAGAACAAGCATGGCAGGATGGAAGCAGTGAAGATTTCTAGAGGGTGGCAGCAGTAGCTTCTGGATAGAATGATTAAAGGTGTCACACAGCTGGATCTGCTACTCAGGGGATCTCGTGGGAACCACATCTGAAGAATAAAATTACTCAGAAAAACTGGATGTAGTTTAAGGGCAGTATCTTAGAAATATAGGAGTGGTCTGTCCTGATACTTAGGAATATAAGTAGCCTGGCTTAGCCACACAGGTTACTTGTGATGGAGATTCAATACAAAAAGCAGTATCATAGAATATTCTGGGTTGGAAGGGACCCAGAAGCATCATCATGCTCAACTCTTGAGTGAAGAGCCTTTAGAGGGACTGAACTCACAACCTTGGTGTTATTAGTGTCATGCTCCAACTGAGCTGATCTCAGAGTATAGCAGGGTTGGAAAGAAAGGCTACAAAGAAATTTAGAAACACCGTCTGGACCAGCAAAAGTGACAGGCTTCCTGTGTCAGGAAAGGCAAGGCTCAACTTCAGTTAAGAATTACAAACAACAAATGACAACAAGGTGGTCTGCATCCATAGGCACAGAGAGAGCTGTCTGATTCTGCTGTAAAGTCACCCTCTGCAATGTTTGACAGGTTTTGGAGACTGGGGAGATCCTCAGTTACTTTAGGAATGTGAAGTATTGCATATCTGGGAGAATGCAAAGTGTTGTCTCCAAATAAGGAGGCCATGGATTTACCAAGGGTGAATGATGCCCAACCAATGTGATTACCTTCTATGATAAAATGTCTGGAATTATGGACAATGGGAGGCCACAATTTACATCATTTACCCTGACTTCACAAAGGCTTTTGACTCTCTCCCACAATATTCTTGAACCTAATTAGGACATTACAGCCATCAAGAGTGGACAAACAGCTAAGTATAAAAAATAAACTGCCTGGATAGTCAGGCTCAGAAAGTAGATACTGTAATGTATTGTAGTCTACATGGAGGCCAGTAATAAGCATTGCAGTTGTCTTATCCTGGGACTGGTCCTTTTCAACAATTTTATCAATGACTTTGGAGAGGTGACAGAATGCTTGCTCACTAAGTTTGAGATTATATCAGTTTGGGGGTATCATTCAATACTTTCAAGGCTCAGTCTGCCATTCAGAGGACATTAGACAGGCTGGAGATCATGCTAGTCCTAGTCCAGGATAGTCTAGTGCTCTAAAAGTAAGTTGTGAAAAAGGCACCTGATCAGATGATTACCCTTTCTGATGGTCTAACAAATCTTGTTCAGAAACTCCTCATTAATTCAGTTATTACATTCTTTTTGTTCTTCTGCATTATCATATCACCAGGAACATTTACGTGTCGAAGATTTCTAACTTTGTTCAGCCTCTGATGGAGAAACCCATGGATTTTAGTGGATGCCCCAGCTATGACAGTCCCTTGGAATAAGAAAGGCAGTTGAGCTGTATTTCATATTAATAAGGACAGATACTAATTCAACTAGTGTGTTCCCCAGGATAACTAGTTGCCTTTCCTCAGTGTGGAGTTCAGCACATAGCACAGGTTTTTCTCTGACAAAAATTAAGCACAGCCTAAGTAGACAAGTCTTTATAGTTTTAGATGCACTGTCAGTCAAACACGATTGGAATCTGCACTCAATCCCAAGTTCTCCTGCCATCCATATTAAACCTTACTTGGGTTTGAGTAACTAACAAGAAGAAAGTCAAGTCCTAATACTAAGCCTTAGAACATGAGTCATCTTATCAGCGCAGGTATTACCTTGGTATATGGACAGCCAAGCACACCATATCCAGTCCATCTATGCATATTTTAAGCAGGGTTCTCCCTAAGAATAGGACTAATGTTTAGCCTGCCCTTTTGCCTGCACCTCAGCAGGACATAAGAGGCATAGGCAAGAAGAATTGGGAGGGTCTCTGCACATTTAATCTAGATTGTGAACTTCATGCACATAAATTTCTGGCACTGGAGTAAATGGGAAAACTGCTACAGTTAGACAAAAAATTACAGGGTTTTCTAAATATTATTCACAGATTTTTTTTTGTCTTTTAGCATACTTGCAATTAGTGAGTGCTCTACCCATGTAGCTGTTCGCAGAAATTTTATCACAGACATAGCACCCTTCTAATCTTTTTGAGTTCTCCTGGGCAATTAGTAATGAATATAAACAAAGTATTAGATATTATTTTTAATTATTTCTCAAAATTTTCTGTAAGGCAATAACAATTTGTTGATATTTCATTTAGTAAGAAATGTTGAAAAGCAAACTATGTGTAATCTTACTATACATACATATTAGTTGGCTGATAATGATATTGGTCTAAATCTATAAATACAATATATATTTTGAAATAAAATAACTAATTTTATAATCAAATACTTATGTAAACAACTATTTAAGCACTTGACAAATTCAGGCAACAAAGATGGAGGGAATTACTTAAGGAAATATAAAATATGAAACTAGGAATGTGATGAATTAAGAAAGCAAAGTTTTAACTGAAAATCACGTAACACTTTCTGACAGTGAGACTTACTAGACTGTGTAATAGCATGCCTTATTAAATTGGAGATGTTCAATCATTTGGAACATTTAAAACCAGACCAGACAGCGATGAAAATGTACATTAAAGAACATTTATTCACAGCAAGAGTTCTCCACTGCAAAGACATATACTAGTGAACCTGTACAGCATTTCCATGCATCTTGTGATTAACTGTGGATGCTCCATAGAATTAGTGGCCATTTTGAGAATATTGCATTATTTTAACTCTCAAATGAAATAAATTATTTAATTATTCACAAATTCTCATCCTAATTCTTCACGTGAGATATGAATATTCCATAGTTTCTACTCTGAATAATCCTGAACCACTGTATTTTACTACTTTTCTATTAAATTAAGTACAATTTGCCTCTAACTTGACTACAGTCTTTCCCATCATCTCTATCAGCTAGAGAATATTTAAATATTTTATGCAAAGACTAATAGTTGAATAGAAAAATACTGAGACATGTACTGCAGAAAGTGTTACCAAAGAAAGACTTCTCAGTAGTGATACATATTTACATATATATAAAATGTATTTTCTGAAAGCATTTGATTACTCTGAATTATATTATGAATCAAATTATGTGTATGTAAAAGAGTATGGAAGAATACTTGTTTAAAATGTACTGTTGGAATAATTTGCAATATTGATAAAGAATTATAAGAAATCTGAGTACAGTGAGATTACAGTGTACATGAAAGTTTAAGAACTTGATTTAAGAATATCCTTTTGACAACCTTTGCAAATCAAAGTAAAATATTAATTCCATTTCCTTAACTAAGTTGCATAATTACAAATGTTTATATAATAAAATTAATTAGGCAACTTACAACAACTTAATTCTTGAATAAATACATGTAGAAGAGGGAGTAGCAGTCTGTTATTTAATGCTCTATTTTTTTACCACAGGAGATGTAATGGCATTTTTAGTATCTGAGTGTTACCCAGCTTTTAAATTTCTGTGCAGTACAGAACCAAACACAGAATTTGATCCTTCCTGAACAAGGAAATTAAACTGGCACTGAATCTGTTTTGAGAAGATATTTTTTCTGCTTGAGTAACACCTGTTTTAATTAATACCTTTCTTTATGTAAAGAAGTTTGTTATTCTGTATATCAGGACAAAGAGAAACTGAAAATACCTTGAAAGTATACATCTTTAATATTAATCCTCTTTTATGACAGAAATCTTATAAATAATAAGCAAGTATGATGAATTTGCATCATTTATAACCGGTTTTTTACAAAACTGTTGAGTTCAAATTGGCCATCTACTTTTCTAGATCATGAAATATTACCAACTTACTTTTTAGTCTCATCTGTAAAGGGTGTTTTAGTCTGTATCCAGCCCTAAGCCTGGTGAGACTTAACTTCTCTTGCAGGAGTGCTTGCTGTTGCTCTGATTTGACCAATGTCTTTGATAGAAAAGACTCCACTGTCATCTAAGCAGATGAGTTGGAGAACCTTCTCTGTCTGAGCCCAGCAAATAGAGTCCTTGACACAGAAAATGAGATGAGGCATCAGTAGTATTATTATACCAAGCACGTACTTAGCTCCAAAATTGATATTGTAAGTCAAACAGAGAGTTTCATCAGATTCATTACCAGTCCTGTTTTGCTGATTGCTCTTTAACAATCTCTACCCACAGTCCTATTATCTCAATGAAACAGTACACTCTTGTTTGCAAAGCAAGTTCTCTAAATAGCAATTGCTGCAAGAAGTACTGCAGTGAAAGCTGGATCTATAAACCCATTAATTGAACTAGCTTTGGGGCACAACAAATGATGTCTTGGCCTGAACTTGCCAAGGTCTTTCCCTGGTCTAGCCTAAAAGTAGGATGTAGATATCCTGTAAGTAAGAAAACGTATTAACTGAGTGGAAATGCTGCATGCTCTGTGCTCTGATGTTAATATGCTTATCAGTTCCACTGAGCCACTATAGCATGTGAGGATTTTTAATATTTGGAAAAGTTGAATATACAGGGAACAGATAGTGCAAATCAAACATGTTATTAACTCCTGAGATAGAAGCTACTTGATTTGGATTGAATGTGTTGATGTTTGAATCAATTTCAAGAATTTTTTGTTGTGACCATACTAACACATGTGTCAGCCTGTTTTTACAGTATTTGATCTCTCTCCAAACGAAGAAATACATGTCTTCGTGTACAGCTATTAGCTGATCCATAGACCAGAAGTTTGATTTCTCTTGTCTGGAGAAATCTGAGAACTGCATTTGAGTCTAATGCTGGGAAGGTGCCATAACAGTGATGATGTGATATGGCATGATATGACCTATGATATGAAGAATGATACAGTGAGCCCATGTGTTAGTAGGAAAATACAAGTTACAATTACTTACTGAATGTAGGTGACTAGAAATACTCACTGTAAACTGAATCAGTGCTCCCCATGTCTCATGCTCCTAAGGGCCACAATGCCTACAGCAACAGACCTACATTGTCATATTATTGGGAGATAAATCCCAAATAAATTATCTGATATTCCTTTAATTCCATATGTCAGAGATGGCATGAGGCTCAGCTACCTGAGAGCAAGTCACTGTTGGATGGTAAGAGCCTTAAAGCTGCATCTGCTTGTTTTCCACTCCTAGCAGTCTAGCATCTGTGTTTAGAGTCTAAGAGAGTGATAACAAATCCAAGATGGTCCTTCCATCCAGATGTTCCATAAAACAGTGTGTCTTACCTAGGATTCTGTAGTGGTGACTCTTCATTTCAGGTGGTTTGGAGTATCCCTAGGTAATTCATTATGTAGGTAATTCACTGAATAGCTATAAAATGTCATCTAGACTAGGATTTCTCAGTCAAGGAGGCTTTTGATGAGCTTTTTTGAAGCTTGATTGCATTCAGAGCTTGATTTTTATTTTTTTATTTTTTTTGGTAGAAGGCCTTCACACTGTTTCTACAAGCACTTACCTGCTTGGGAGCATTTTTAAATTATGAAAAAGTGCTTCTACTGTGGTTGAAGACATCCTGTTGCTCCAATTAGAATATGCCTAGCAGTTCCGAAATGAAACCTGGTCACACCTTTGTGAACACTAATGCTAAATTGTGTCTTTTGTGCCTAAGAATTTGGCAGCTGCCAGCAGATTCCACAGTAGGCAACTCCTTGCAGCAATAACAAAATCTGCTTACTGTCTTATAGAGATGCCATCCTTCTCTTCTGTACAGCTGAGTCCCTGCCTCACTCAGGGCTTTGAGTAATTAGAAAATGTAAGTCACAGCTGTACGTATAAGCTGTGTTACAGCTCAGGGCCAGCACACTCAAGCAGTGACAGTCACCAGCATCAGGATAACCAGAATCCAAATTTGCTATACATTTGCCATGTTTAATGCAGAGCTTTTTTCCCCCCCAGCCTAATCAAATAGCTTGTTTTAAGTCCACATCTAACTAATATTTGGAGCCTTTCCTCAAGTCAATAGAAATATTTTTATTCAATTATTTGAATAGGAACAGAATCAAATCCTGGAAACTGAAAGCATAGAGGTTGTTTGTCACTAAGGACCTCACAATACTCAGTAAATAATTATTGGCTTCTCCTAATGGTAATGTAAGAGGCAGAGCTGTTGAGAGAACATTATGTGTACTTATTGGGCTCTGCCTATTCATGGAACTTAGCATTGGATCTCAGTGCATTAAGGTGGTTGTTTATCCTATTTCTCATATATTCCATGTGACTTCAAACTGCTAAATCTTAAAGGGGGATAATGGAATTTTCCCATCTCACAGTACTGTGTAACTCAGTACTTTTACAATCTTAAGATGCTCAAATATGGTGCTAAGAACATAATAATTGTTTACAATCACAACAGTAATTTCCTTATATGAAATCCACATATTTCATTGTTTGCATGCATCTTACAAAGTTTATGTTAGTGAGATAGACATTTATGCACATAACCCAAATCTAAGTTTCTCTGGTTTTGCACTTCCCAAGTGGTCAGTGAGAAAGGATAATGAGGCTCTTATGCAAATATGTAAGAATATGAGCTTTGTGTCAATGCTTAAATGAAATACCTGATGAATAAAATAGGACATACTTGAGGACATACTTATACAAAGTAATCCTGAGTGATATGACTGGATTTACTTAAAAATATGAACTTACAGATAAGTTAAAAATGCTAAGTTTTGTCATATGGCATATTATTCTTTACATCAAAGACATTTCTTTGTCTATATAGCATTTTTAGAATAATCATTGCTGAGAAATCTGAATCCGTTAGAAAGAGTGTTGTGAGTAAATTGCATAATCTTTTTCCACATCAATTCTTTTCTTTTATCTCTACTACAAATTCCTTCCTGCCAAAGGCAGAATTGCAATTGCCACCCAGGAGTTTGTTAATTTTCCCCAGTCTGCTTCGGAGCAAGAATTAATTGCTACTTCTTCCTCTGCCTTCTTAAATTTCAGAGTTGTCACTGTCACTTTTTTTGTACTTACTCTATAATATACTATTTATTTAGTTCTTTATATTCCATAAAAATATGCAATCTGTCTTTAAACTTGAATGCTAATATTATCTACTTTCGCCTGATGGCAGAAGGCATAAGGTCAGAGCAAATTGAGACCCTAAATTTGGTTAATTAAAGGAAAGATGTTTTTGGTCTTTAAAATATCCTGATATGTCATATTTTTCAGAAGTGTTTGTCTTAAAACCTCTGTGTTTTTATGACATTGAAGTGGTATCTGTTTTGTGTTACAGGTTAGAAAAACCTGACCATAGTTTTCAATAGAAAAACATATTTCTAAATCAGTCAGTGCTGACTAGGAACTTTCATTATGAAAGTCATAGGGTGCTCATCATAGTATTATTTTAATTTTGCCTCGTGGGATATATCAGTATATACTTGGTACTTTTTAAAAGCTTCACACTGGACTGGAATTTAGAATTTTTATCTACTTCTACTGAGAAAAGTCAGTACATTAGATAGATATTTCAGAGCAGTAAAATACTTGACCCTGAAAAACAGATTCCATAAATAGCTATTCTAAAAGTCTCTTTCTGAAACAAAGCCTTGCTGAGGAAGAATAGCAGTTGTACTTTCCCATGGAGTGAATGAATATTTCTTACCTCATGGAATATAAGCAAAGCTTGTTTCTCTCTTTGTCTCTTTTCAATCCTAAAAAAAAAAA
>VXBX01003750.1:474370-505687 GCA_013400415.1 Scytalopus superciliaris | reverse complement strand
AAAGTGGTTTTTCATTGAAGGCTGGTTTGACATGTTATTTAGCATTGCATATATATAAAACATATAATCTGATTAGACAGAACATATATTTAAAAGCAATTACAGTCTCTTCGAGTTATAACTTTTATCTGTGATGAACAGGTTATTGGTGTATCATCAGTGGCCCGTTATGTATCTCTTCTGCTTATGTGGAGAACAGCACAAAAGCTGTTTTGAGTGGAAATACTTTTTGGATTTATTGTTTTTTATTTAGCCTTCCCACTTAGTCCTTGTAGTTTGAGGCAGTTGTCTTGAAATATTTTCACATGTGGCCAAACTTTAAGGCTGCATTTTTTTGTCACATTTTCTGTCACTTTTAATGGCAGGGAAAGGGGTGAATCCTTTACAAATTTGCTAAATAGCTGTGAAATCCCTTGCAGCTGGAGCCTGCAAGTCCTCAGATGTTCTTACTGAAGTAATTCCTCACTCATTTTTCACATTATCAATTCTATGATAGTGGGGAAAGAAAGTAAAAAGAATGAAATAAGGTATCAACTGGAAAGCACAATTAGGCTGAAATCAGGAGGGAGTGACTAAGAGAGAATGAGCAAGGTAAAAAAGCCGAGAAGCAGGCAATAGAAAAAAAAAAGGTACATGATAATGTGAGAGATAGAGCCTTGACCTACAATTAGAGGAGAAAAAAACTAAACCAATGAATTAAAAAATTAATTAAAAAGAAAGAGGTAATTACTGAAAAGGGAAGCAAGTAAAAATCTCTCTTTGCCGCTTCAGTAGGCTTAGAAGTATTACATTCTTTGTAAAATACATTATTCATAGAATAAACCTTGAGATGTTAATATAAGATCTGTTTTATGTGAGCACTCGTATGTAAAAGTTTATTGTTCATGACATTTTTAGAAGTACAAAAGCTATTTCAGCACAGCCAGTACAAATGCACTTCTTTTTAAGTTAATGACTATAATACTGTATTCCTGCCCCAACCCCCTCAAAAAAAAAAAAAAAAGAAAAAAGAAAAAGAAATCACCAAGTTTAATAACTTCTTGAAACATGCAGTTTCTCAAAGAAAATTACTCCTGAGAGAAATAAGAAATTCTTAACATTTCAAATGCATTACTGTTGGTATCTTTATCAATAGACTGGAGGCAGGCAGCTCTAGAAATGTTTAGTTTGTGAAATGAACACAAAATAAAGACAGCAACAATAATAAAACGTGCATAATTCTTGCATCTGCTCCTCAGACTGGAATGGGACACCTGCGTGTTACAAAAGAAGGCCTTCGACTGGAAGGGGAATCTGAATTCTTATTCCCTCTTTATGCCAAAGAAATCCATTCTAGAGTGGTAAGTGGATAGTCTTTCAATAATGAGATATAAAATTAACGCACTTTGAAACAATTAAGTTTAGGCAAAGTCCAGGCATCTGTCATGGAAATATATGTATATGTGTATACACAATATTTCTGCATACTTTACAAGGTTCTGATACTATGGCAAAATTAACATTTATCTCATAAGCATGTCATAAGAAGTAGCTCAAAAAAGATTTATAAATAGTGTGTAGGAAGTTTTTCATTATTTTTACTGAGATTATTTATAAATACAGTCTTCTCTATGAAACTGCTTGTTTTGTTTACTCATATGCTACAGAATGCCTTCAGTGTCTCTAAAATTAGTAGATCCCATTAGAAAAGTTATGATTTCTAATAAGTTCAGGTTTTGTCATGTTGAGGACAATTGTATCAAATGTATGATATGTTTATATATTTGTGTATATAAAGTATACAAGTCTAAATTGAAAAATGTAGGATTTAATCTTGTTTACATAGACAGAAAAAGAAAAGGTTTTTGTTATTATTATTGACATAAAAAAAGAATAATACTCAGAGAAAATATATATCAAACAGATTAAAATGTCACTGGGAATGGGAATTGTATGAAAGATTTGTATGGAAGTAGTGGGTTTAGAAAAACAAAGAGAGACTCTGAATTATTTTTAATTATCCAGGGGAACTCTGAAACTTATTTCAGTGAATTTTTTAGAGGGATATCTGCTCCTGGCCAGTAAAATTAATATTTTTCAGATATATTGGCCATAATCTAAACTCTCGCAAAATAAAACCTTGTTTTATGAACATTATCATCAACCAATGGGACATTTCATTGAATAAAGTGCTATTCAATGACAGTAAAAGTCAAATATGGCTTTTTCATATCTTCAAACAAGTAGTCATCCAAGAAGAAATAGCCAGCTACAAGACTTTTCTGAACCTATGGAAAAAAGTGTTTGTCTTGCTATTGCAAGAAAAAAGGTAAATAAATATATCAGAGTGAGGCTGTTAAAGTATTTGATTACTAAAATTTAAGCAGTGCAAACATATTTTGTTTGCATTAAAGCCCTTCTTTTTCTCTATTTCTGCAACAAGTATTTTCAGTATCAGGACCAGCTCTTAATGAAGACAGTGAAATTCCATTACTAAATCTGTATTTCCATTTTGTTTCTTACTCTGTATTCTTTTCTGCTTGACAGGCAGTGGGAAAACTATTTATGTGCTTAAATGAATTTCCCTTGAGGTTGTTTATATCCAGTAAGACATGGAGCTTTGTAAGACCAGCATAGCTGATACTTAAGAACTCTCTCTACCCCCAGACATCGTTATGCAATGTTTAGCTACCATTTGTGCTCTCTTAATATTCCTTTCAGCTCTTAATACATTTAGTACAATATAGGAAGAAAGAGGTGTGGCAGCATCTAATATAAGCTTAGCTGGCTAATGGCCCATCGTGATCATTAGTAGCATGCATTAATTAGATCCTTCAGGCTACTGCTTGTCTTGGCCCACTGATAGTTCATCAGAGGTTGTTTGTTTGTTTGTTTCCTTGCTTTTTTAAATATTTAAACTCTCTAGAGGCTTAATTGCCTGTAGCTTTATCTCCTGGGTGCCATCTATATATTTATGCTCATAAAGTTATTTATTTGTTATGCTTTCTTTTTCTAAGTTTGTCTTAGAGAATTGAGCCCCTCACAGCTATCATAGAGACTTTCTCCCTTGCCTTAATAGTTTTCTCCTTGCAGTCTCCTAACCGCTTTTCTCACCTAATGAGGTCTCCAAAGTGCTAAGAAAATATGTAGCTGAAAATCTACTTGCTGTGCATCATCTCTGGAGCCTATTACAAGTTTATGCCTTCATTATCAGTCCGACACAGAGTTGTAGACAACACCATTGCATCTTTGCTAATACATTTTCAAGGAAAGATAAAATATGAGCATTTTTAAATATGTTACTAGATTTAAATTAGGCAAAACCTGATATGTGGAAGCTGCAGGTCTTAGAATACAGTTTATTCACACTTACATTTGATATTGTGAATTACTAATTTATTATTTAAATAGTGGCAAACAAATAAATGTGATAAAGATGGCCAGATTTGTCAGTCATTTAGCACATCTTCTTAAATGTACTATATTTACCCAATCTCCAATCTTCCTTTTTCACTTCATACTAACTTGTTACCTTTAACATTCATTCTAACACATGGCTTATTTTTTTGCTAAGACTTTTCATCATATGTGTTAATTTTGTTAGCTTTCACTTTTTCCTGATATAATTTGCAAAGTGAGATTCATTTATTTTACCCACTTAGTGACTTCTTTTGAGAGAGTTTATCTTCCTACTTGTAAGATACCTTTTTTTAGTAAAAAAAATATGTTTGACTCCAAACTGTGTATTACTTCTATCACTGTTACTAGATAAGTGTTTATAGTAAAATTCATCATGTAAAATCCATCATGTAAAATCCATTCAAAAATCTCAGGTTGTCTCATACTCCAAGCAATAAATTAAAATGAGAACATGGCTTGGGGTTTATTTTCAGGGGTTGGCCCTTCAAGGTGCCACATAATCTCTCTTGAGTCCAGAAAAAGTACCAGAAGCCATAGCTGTGAAAGAGACTGATCTTTAACAATTTTCCAGTAGGTACAAACTCATTTATCTTGGAATTAGTATCTCCTCTGAGGTCACAATCAGCTGGCTAATAGCCTCTTCATATCATGAAGATATCATGCTGATAGTTTGGCAGCTGAGATCTACTTAGGCAGTCTTATCAGTTACTAAGTTCTTGCCCTTCAAACAAACGGCTTTAGTATGAAAGCACCTGTAGTGCAAAAAACTTCCCCCCCTCTGTTTAAGTCTACCAGTGTATCTCCAATTTGCTGATCCACATGAGCATGATCAGACTTTCTGTCCCCAGATGATTTTCTGATAGTTAATGTCAAACAAAGAAAGTGGCCACTATGATACCCCTGAAAATCAGCTGTATTTAGAGATAATTCAGGTGGTAAATTAAATAAAAACATAGGAGGAATCACCTCTGTGCCTTCCTCACAAATTTTTAGGACAGTTCCAAATGCCCCCTTTCAGGTCTCTTGCCATGCCCAGTGCCAAAATGAAGCTACAGCCTAGAGACTGTATGGACCACTGAGGAAGCAGATGCACATGCACGTTTCTTGCCAAGTTAATACAACAGTATGAATCTGCAGAGTGCTCACAATTAAATGGCTATTTTCTAGGAGTCTCAATTATGTATTGAGAGGTAGTAAATCCAGTACTTAAGCTCTTTTTTCCAAAAGATAAAATGTTAGCAGCTGTGTTCATTGGTCTAGTAACACGGATTTTGTTTGCCTGAAGTATTCCCTGTAATTTTTTTTGCTTATTTTAAATCTGATATAGCTGAAGTAATCAGAAATATCTGCTCATAATATTTGATGACATCTGTGGATAGTTTTTTAGCGGCAAAGATCTTCTGGTGATTGAGTTGATACCAACACTAGACTAAATTTTGAAAATTGTTAACCATTGCAATTGTTCTGCCTAACATGCTGTTTGCATTCTCCATACTTCAGGACTCATCACTGCTTCTCCAGTCTACTCACAATGTGACTGTGAATGCTCGCAATTCAAATGGGGAAGTCACAGGCAGATTAAATGTGGGTAAGTCTAAGTGACTATTCCTTGTTCACTGTTTTGGAAACATTGTAATGCATATTTGTAAAGAGCTTTGAGACTACAAAGCACTAAACCTGTGATTATTTATTACTGTTATGACCATATTTGAATAGTCCAGCTGCCACTTGGTAAGTAGCAGCAGTATATTTTCAATTTCTCAGTTAAGTTTTTTAAATATTTGAAGCACATATTTATTGCAGAGTTATGCAGGAAAGGTCTCTGCAAAAGTTACTCTTTTTCTTGTGTCAATAGCTATTGGTAATTGCAAATCATTTTCTAAGGAAATGCAGCAGGAGAACATAGCTAGAGTCTCTCTTCATTTCCTAGTATTCCAGAGATTAATATATTTAAGCAGATGTCCTAAAAAAAATGAAGTTCAAAACTCAGAAATGTACATCATTTACTCAATGTTCTAACAGCAAAATATATTGGTTTGCAGACTGAAATCAATAGATCTAGGCAGATCTAAGTGAGAGATCTTGGCAGCAAGAATAAGCAGACTTTACTCCTTATATCATATTTTTAAGGCAAGAATGGCAACAATATGTGTCAGATACAACAGAATAGATGAGCATTGATGAGCAGCTTTTCCATGCTGTGGAGACTCTGTAACTTCTGTGAAAATTCCTACTTGAAGAATTATCATTTCAATTCACTGAATATTTTGCAAGCTTCACTGTTTTCAAATATATGTTTCACTAATCTCTCAACTGGCAATTTTGTTTATTGAATTCATTAATCATTAAGATCTGGTCTTACGTGCTCTCTGATGTAGTTGGTACCATTGTAAATATGAACATGAAATATTACAAATATTAAATCATAGTAATTTTTGACTGATAGAAAAGTGTTGAAAGAGCAGTAAAAACTTAAAACTGTAAAGAGCCCTCTCCATACCTAAATATATGGTCAAACAACATCAACCGGAGTGACAGTTTCTTTAAGTAAATACATAGCTTTATAATTTTAGCCATTGTCCTTAGTCACTCATAAAATGCATGAAATGTATTCATGTCAAATGATGTTCCTTTATAAGGAAAAAATAGGTGTGTGGCTTACTTCATATGCACAAGCCTTTGCTAAAGAGTTAATGCCTTCCACAATTGCCAGCATCCTGGAATTATGTCTTAAAACTCTCATCATCCTTTAAATACAAGAAGCTGCAATTGTGAAGGAGCTGTGTGAAGGATAAGGTTGGGATTGTTCTGAAGATGACAATATAATACAGCATCACTCATAAGATTATAACAAAAATACCTTTTAACTCATGAAAACTGTGATTCAAATGATCTGTTAAAATGATAAGTTACTAAGAATGATCTAAATACCCAGTCTTCAATAGAAGTAATTTACAAGAGATATGTGAAACAACTCTTTACTTGAGGAGTTTCTGTTTCAATTTCTCATGTGAGGCTAACAAGGCACAATATTATGCATTCCATTATGAATTGCAGATATACCAAAAGGACATCAAATGTGAGCAACTTCCAACACTAGCACTTTTGTTTTAAAGTTTCAACATGCCCCTCAGTTCATCTGCATAACATACCTCTTGCAGGAGTTATCTGGACATTGTAGCTCTTTGAAAAAACTGCTGTAGATGTTGAGTTTTGGACTGTGTTCCAAAATATGCTGCTTTCAGAAGCCTCACTGATTGCAAATACTTTTAACTGCTTGCCAAGAAAAGAATACTTTCAAAATAATAGGGACCATAAATAAAAAAAAGAACCCAAACCAATTCTGTGTTTTACTCTTTTTTTACTTCAGTATCCCCCTGGAAGACAAAAATACCCATTTTTTTCGCATTACTCTTTAAAATAATTTAAAACTTATATATGACCAAAGAAACTCAAATTCAAATAAATAACAAAAAAAGGGAAATGGGACCTTTACTTAAGGGATTAGGGGGAAGTGATTACTTTATCAGTATTTCTAGGAGAAATGGAACTTCAAAGGATGTTGACCAACAGCAAGGAAGGAATCTGAGCAAGGCATAGTTGTAGGAAGATACAGGATGGGTTGTCAAAGGGAAATAAAAGAGCTGTGGAGAGAGTTGCTTATAGGCAAGGCTAGGATATCTACAGAACAGATGATGATTATTTTCATTAGAATAGCTCCTGTCTTTAAAATTGTGAATAATATTCAGGTGTCATTATCACAGCTTACTTATCAACCTTCAAAACTGTAAAATCTAGAACTGTCTTTGGTAATCCAAGAAAGTTGCTAGTTATCATCTCTGAGTCCTGTTCTTACCACTTCAATGCCTTATTCAATCCTAGAATGAAGAAGCAATGTAGTGCCTTTGATTTATATCCTGTACCATAATAAAGTAACTTATTGCAAAAAATTGTCAATTATTTTCAATAATGAGTGATAAAAATATATATAAAACAAACATATGGACTTTTTATGAAATCAGTTGTCGAATAGTTAGGATCAACATTGCTATCAAACAGTAAATGTTTCACCTAAGTAAATGTCAGCTTCTCTATACCATCAGATGAACATAATACAGCTTTTGCAGTGGTGTTCCAGTGCTGGATAATAAGGATGGGAATGAAGAGCAGAATGTTTCCAATTGTTGTTACTGAAAAGTAGGGCTAGTTTTTTAAGAGATCTGTTTTTCAAGGTTCATGTAAGGAGACTTCGACCTACAAACCACCACAAACAAACAAAAAAACACCAAAGGAAAGAGGTTTCCAAAGTCATGCAAGATTTGTGAGAACAGATTCCAATAGAGTGTATTGCTGTTCCTCCTCCTAGTTCAATCAGTTACACCAAGGAATAGTAACACTGGTAGCTTCAGGTTAGGGGTTCAGTTTAAAGTATTTAAAGCTTGACGGAATTTATTTAGATAACTGGATTATGAAGCCGTTCTGCATTGTTAAGCATGAAATCAGCTCCACTCAGAAAGCATGGGAATATGGTGAAAGTCAAAATGGTTTATGCAGTGTGAAAACAGAATTATAGTCAAAGTTCTGCCTAGAGACTATTTTCATGTCCATAACATTAATCCGAACAGCTGTTGCAAAGAGAGCATTTGTGCTACCTCACTCTGCTTTTTTCAAACAGATGCAACATTCCAAGGAAACAGATCAGTGTCAGTACCTAATATATTGCTTTATTAGAAGTATTTGCCATTTAGAAACTACTACTTTCCAATGTTAAATCATTTACAGTTTTCTTATCAATATTTTTTAATATTTCATTTTCAAGTGATGGTCTTTTTCACCAGAGACATAAGAGGAAGAAAACAGTGTTAAGTAAGCATGAAGATTGTAAGAAGAGCTTGGTAGTGTTTTTACAGCAAAAACCCTGAAGCCAGTTTCATAAACTTAACTTAATGACATTGAAAAATCATTTAGCTTTTCCTTCTTTATTTTTCCCAGAAGTCTTTCCTTAAAAACTCAATTTTTGTCCAAATATGTTCTTTCTTATCTGTAAGATAAAAGCCACAACATATTTCTTGAAGATCTTTGTCTGCAGGAAGACAATTATTTGAACAACTTTAATTGCTGTCCAACTGGGTTATAAGAAGAAAAGATACAACATAGGAGCAATTAGTAGAAAGATAAATTTGTAACTTCATTGAAGTATTTGTGAGGTGATTAAGTCTTCCCATGATCAAGAATTAATAAGATTTGTTCTAAGGGGATTAAATTAGGGTTGCTTGCTTCCTAAAGTATAAAAATCTTAGCTGCCAATGAATCTGATCATATCAAGACACAACATGCTAGTTTTATTTAAAAGCAATATTTAGTTGTCAGGCATGTTTTAGAGAATGACAGGTGGTTGTTAAAACATCTTGCAGACTTTTTAACCTATTCTCTTTTCTAGTTTCTTGTTTTAATGCATGGCAGATGTGTTTCTGTTCTATATTAAATGCACATCCTTTTAGTCTTTTGTGAGACCATGGTATATTTAAATGTATATCACATTGAGAAGAATTAAAACAAATAGCAGAAAAAAGTAATATTCAATTACAGATGGCTGAACATTTTACCATGAAAATTTATTTGTGAAAAAAGTAATTTGGTCATTACAACTACAGTTTAATATTTATACTCAAATGAGAAGTATCCTCTTCTGAAAAAAGCACCATTTATGTCTAAGCACCATGTATAGTAGGGTGCTTACCATAGCAAGATGTGCACACCCTGTCCCCAGATATAATAGTCTTTATGAAGAAATATATGGTAATGTTCATGGTCAGAAAGGTTGACTTAAGCCAAACTTAAAACATCCTTTAGGAGTTAAACAGATAGTTACTGTGAGGGTGGTGAGGCACTGCCACAGGTTGCCCAGAGAAGCTGAGGGAGCTCATCCCTGAAAGGGTTCAAGGCCAGGCTGGATGGGGCTTTGAGCAACCTGGTCTAGTCAAAGTGTCCTTGCCTGTGGCAAGGACGTTGGAAGTAGATGTACTTTAATGTCCCTTCCAACCCAAACTGTTCTATGATAATGTGTATTGCCAACTTGCTTAAATGTGATGGCATCCCAGTTAAAGGGAAATCTAACTTCACCCAGGGGATTTGAATCCTATGCTGTCACTTCTCTTCTGATTGAGTCTAGAAGAAAAGAACATGAGTCTACGGAGTTTGGATCTGGAAAATTAAAGGCTAATATGTGGGAAATCACTTTTTATTTGGAAAATAGCCAGTTAGTGGATACCTGTCTCTCATGAGAGAGCAATTACTTGTCTGAGTAGCTTCATTCTCTCTTTATTTCAATGGGAGAAAATAATTCAAAGTAAGGGGAAAAAAGGCAATTATTAAATATTTTATAACCTTCTCAACTTTTGTGGTCTCAGTACATTTGCAATCCCAAGCATATCTTTCTTCCTGTGGTACAGTAATCATTAGCATAAGTAATTGGACAGTAATTTGAAGATCATAGCTACAGCTAAAGGTGAGGACAGTTCCTGCAACTTCGTTCCTTTAAGGTAATAACAATATTGAATTATTGGCATTGGTTAATGCTAGATGGATTTGTAAAGGCTAGCTTAAAACAGCTGACATTTATTGTGACTATAATCTATGACAGAATTTAGAACATTAAGTGTGTCTAGAATCCTAGATATTTCAAATATAACTGCCATCCAATCCCAGTGGTTGTTAATGGCCAAAAAAGGAGCTAGATCCCTATCTTTTTGCAGCAGGTCTGCAGAAGACACCCCCATCCCAATGGACTGTTTGAACATGTATCTGCAGTGTGCTCTTGTGGCAGTGAGGACTAACAGCACACTGGGCTACATCATTCCACACCAAGGAGGCCAGGTCTGGAATACTGTTAAGCCCTCTCCAGTATGACAGAGCTGTGAGCCAGCTGAGGAGACACGCCAAGGAGCTGTTAGGATGGTCAGGGAGTTGAAGCACATGAAGTGTAAGTGTATGAAGAAGTTGTGGCTGATTAACCTGCAAGAAAAGAAAACTTAAAGAGGGCTTCCAACTTTTTGCCTGATACTAGAAGGGCTGAATCATGGAATCATTAAGATTGGAAAAGACCTTCAAGACCAAACCCAACCTTCAACCAAATACCACCATGCCACCTAATGTATATCATGAAGTGCCACATCTACTCATTTTTTGAACGCTTCTTTGAACCCACTTCCTTGTGTAGCCTGTTCCAATGCTTAACCACCCTTTTAGTGAAGAAATTTTTCCTAATATCAAACCTGAAGGTCCCTTGTGCAACTTGAGGCCATTTCCCCTTGTCTTATCACTAGCACATCCAAAGGGCAAAAGGCAAAAATGGTCATGGCTTGAAAGGAGGCAAGTGTTCTATTAATGTATTGCAGTTGTTTTCCAAGGCAATGAGACCTGTTTGATATGGTCATAAAATGTATATATGCAATGTACTGTGTATTTTCTGTAATAAGGCATTTGTTCTAGTGAAATACCAATGCTAATGAAGTACTCTCATATCATTCCATATGAAAATATGACTAATTTTATGTTTCTGAAAGTAATAACTTTACATTTACTAGTATTGTATTGTATTACTCATGGAATGAGAACTGAATCTGTAGGAGTATTACATTTTTAATACACTTCTAATGAGATCTTATTTTAAGTAAGGTGCTTTAATTTAATAAAAATTAACCAAAAAATGAAATTGCATAGGAACAGCCCAAAGCGCTCAGGATTTTGGTTTATATTCAATACTTCCATGATTCTAGGTGGTAGGAGAAGAGCAAAGCATACAGAGTAGCTGGCAGCCGTAGGTTTTCAGAAATTATGGATAATGAAAGAGAATAAGAAAATAAAAGATCTAGAATTACATAAGTAAATCCAGTGTTGGAAATCTTTTTCTTCTGAAAGATTTATACTTAGATACATTAAAGTAGTATTTCACAGAACTAAATGTATTTGAGGAGTCTGCCTACTAGTAACATGTAGGCAGACTCTTCAAATTTCAAACCCTCCAAATTTCATTGCCATTAGGCATTTGTGGGTATGTATTTTATGGCAGGCCCTGTTTTTGATAGAAGATCCTTTATTGTCTTGTACATCTGTATTTGTATTGACCTGGAATTCAAAAGCTGGGTAGCAGTAGAAGGCAATTTACTTAAATGCTTTTCAACTGAAATGGACTCAGTAAACAAAAGACCTTCCTTCCCTAGAAAACTCCTAGAGGAGTCAAGAGTGAGGAGGGGAAATGGAAAGGAAGACTGTTTAGCAGTATGTCAATTGTTTTGGGGAAAAAAATCATCATTTATAGCAGCATCCTCAATGTCAAGAGGTGAGGTAATGTGATGTGATGATCACATACAAGGTCTGCTTCAGGGCTGCACATTCAAGGAAGAAGTATAAAGAAACAATGGGCAATAATCAGCCTGATTAGCAAGAATAACCCGTTGACCTGGAAATGCCTGCGGTGCATCTGTCACCAGGCAGAAAACAAATACTTTCTATAGCCTGCATTCACTCAGATTGCATTTTTAACTGTAGGATTTGATCAACAAATATGATTATATAGTATTAGCTGACTTACATGTAGTTAATATACTACAGTGGTAAACAAAATACATTTAGGCATTAGGAGATTAAAGTTTCAGATATTGAATTTGGCTGCTGTTGATGAGTTGAAAATTAATCTTACTGGGATCACAATACAGTTAGTGTTATTTCAATATAGCTAGTGTACGTGTATTGTGGAATACAAATAAAAGAAATTAATGGCTACTTTTCATTACATAAATTTATTCCCATTTATGTAACAGCTTATTATTCCTTTTTGAAACTTGTTCCACATAGATGTCTCGTTTCTAGCATGAGTAAAATATATGCTTAAATTTTGTTTATCCTAGTATTCCCTCTGAAGATTTAAAATACATCAATCATTATCTATACCATTCTCTGATAATGAAGATTATCTATAGGACAATCCTTGTCCCACTTTACTGTGGCATTTGTGTTGAGAAAACTATGGAAGCAAAGATTCTTGTTAAAGATTTATTAAAGTGTGCAAGGTCCAGGATCAAACAGGAGAGAAATCTGGATGCAAACCCAGCACTGGCAAGGCTATGAGTTGTAGTTTCAAAGAGAGACAAGTTAAGGCTCCTTTGGAAAGTATATAATGTTCAGTGAGTGCTCTCAGTGCTTGTAGAGTTTTTCCTTAATTAAGTCTAGCTGTAAAAATCATGGGATTAAATGGTTGGGAAGGATGAGGAATCAGCCACTGCAGCAGCAATAAAGTTGGTAATACCCAGCTGATTCAGGTTTTTGATCTATTTGAATACAGAAGGATCTGGCTCCACTACATAAATGGCTGGTTTCATTACTGCTGCTGGGCACCAGCAGGAATAATCATAAAATCATAGAATGGCCTGAGTTGGAAGGGACCTTAAATAAAACATCTTAACCAAGATTTTGTATGAAATTGTTGACAGGGATTCATCCTTGCCTCGCTTACCCAGAACTGCTTCTTTTGATGTAACAAAAACAAAACAAAATAAAACAAAAAAGACTTTCTGATCTCACTTTTTGCAACATACTTCTCAGCAATTAAGTCATGTGCTTCAGAGTAGCTTTAGAGAAGAACTAGACTGAGGTCTGTAAGGCTGTGCCTGGGTGCACATGTGCAACAGAGCATAACATAATGCAGAGTTCAGCCCTCTATCCTGACCATTTTCAAGTAATATCAGTATTGGGGTTTGTGCCTTAAAATTATTCTCGAGGTTTAGGATGTTATGGCTTCTATAACCCTTTCTGTGCTTGGTGGGCTGTTAAAAGCAATACTTTGCATCTGCTAGAAAAATAAGCAATTTGTATGGAACCTTACAGTATCCATCTCTTGCACCAGTTACCATGCAGATTTTGTGTAATACTTGTGTGCATTTCTTAGCACTATCAATCATCTGTCACCTAATGCCCTTTTCACAGAATATTCCAAGTTGTAAGGAACTCACAAGAATCGTGCGCAACTCTTAAGTGAACGGCCCATATGGGGATCAAACTCATGAACTTGGCATTATTAGCACCATGCTCTAACCAACTGAGCTAATTTAACATAAGGTCTAACAAAAAGAAAAATTCCTAGTCTTTTTGAGAATTATTGCCTGGAATATATTTAACACTTAAGGGAGTAGACATGGTAAGAGATTCTTAATGGAAAGGAAGCAGTTCAGTGCCTCTTGTTCCCATGGATAGTCTGTGAAATACCTTCATTAAAAATTGCTGAAAAGAAGCCTTAACTGCTTTGACTATTCTCTGTAATTTTAATTCTGAACACAGATTTAGATGACAGGTCTATGGCACAGATATGAATTTTTAATTGATCAGGTTGTTAGAAAAAGAAATATTAAGGGTTTGATTTTTATCCACTTACGAATCCAATACTGTAGAATGTGGTGTTTTAGTGAATTTAGGATCTGAAATATGCAGACTCTCTTGCACACAATTATTTTTGGTTTTGGAGTACCAGAACCAATTGCAAATGCTCTCGTAGCTTCTTTACACTCTTAAGGACATGATCAGTAACATTTGTTAGATATGTGTAGCTAAACTGGCATTTGTTTTGAAGAGCTGGGGATCCTGTTTTTACATGGGATGTTTGTAATTTGAACGTGTTTGAGCCTTCCTAATCAAAAAGGATCATTCTGCAATGACTTTGATGATTAGTTTCTATGTTTCGAAAAATGGAAAAAAAAAAAAAAAGAAAAACATGGTAGATTTATACTGATCAAAGCAGTTTCAACACCAAGAACATGAATGTTTGTCTTGAGCAATTTGTGAGGGATTTCCTAAACTCCCTGGAAACCCAACTATAAAGCGATACTCTAGGCACAGTTTTGAACAACAAATTAGATCATGTAAATAGATTTATCCAATTTCAGTACTTAAAGAACCACTGTCCTTAGATTGTCTGGATGCTTCATGATCTTTAGTGTACGTAAATGAGTCACTAAATTATTAAGACACCAACTAAAATTGTTAGCAATTTATATAGAAAATTCAAGAAAGATGATGTCATGATTCCATTATTCCATGTGTTTTGCAGGTCCCAAAATGGTAGAATTCCATGGTCAGCAATTTCAGATCAACTCAAAGGATGGAAAGCCACTTTTTACAGTGGATGAAAATGAGGTTGTAATTGGCACAGATAAGCTTCGAGTCACAGGTTTGTAACACTTTGAGAAATGCTCAAATAATACCCATAGGAGAAGAACAATAAAAATGGCATTTTAAAATACATCATTATGTGTGAATACAAGTTCCCATTTTACCTCATTAAGAAACAGAAGATATTCTGACCTTTTCCAATAAATAATCAGTAAGAACTTTTAACAGCAAAATAATGTGTGTGTGTGTATATATATATAATTATGTAAATATGTCTGTATGTGTGTATTTTATTTTAAAGCTAGTGATTGGAACTGTACTGATGTATCTCTTTCTGAATTATTTAATGGTTCCACTGCACACTGTTTGAGGCTGAAGAAATCTAGATATCCCAGTTTGACTTGTAATGAGTTTGATTTGTGAAAACTTTAGGCTTTCTCTGATATTTTTATATGGTTTTATCTTTCAAAGTGAAAGCCACTGTATTTCTGCTTTGTGTAGCACGTATGTCACAGGATGATATTTGTAGTATGTTTTAAATGTCATTTGTCAAAAGACAAGTTTGTCTTAGGCTATTTCTGCAAATCACTAAAGTACTCATTTGCAAAGTAATACATCAAAGTTATCACTTGAAAACCTATTTCCTTTCATATGACCTGATAAAGTCAACCTTCATTTTCTAGGTGTAAGGTTGCATTAAAATAGATACATCAAGGTGTGATTTCTCTTTAAACAGAAGTGTCCATCAAAGGAAATATTGACATTATTCTGTGACTTATTTTCAAATACAATTTTAGTATTTTTACCTGACTGCAACTATCATGTTTGACTTTTGCTAATTGTTGGCCCTCTGAAATCTTGAGGTCTTAAATTTAGTGAATAGATTCATATTATTTCACTGTGCAAAATATGGTAGTAACTATATGATTAGTGTTTCAAAGCCGAAGTTAAGTTATAATAATTGTGTTAATAAATTTTGTTTATGCCTGAGGGTCTTATCTTAAGTTTTTTTACTTTTTAACCTAATTGAAATTACAACTTTGTTTAACCAGGAAACCATATCAAATAATTATTGTTTGCCCAAGGGATGCTAAACTTTAATAGAAAAGCATGTTTAATAAAGATATGAAAAACTGCATAATTGTTAACTGATTTGGAAAAGGTCTATCTCTGCTCAAAGTAAAAATCATTCATACACGAGTTGAAATTGTTGTGCTAGAGCACGTATTCTGACTCATCCAATATTAATCTTTACACTGCATTGATAATTATTTACTTCAGCAGATATTGTAGAAAGACACATTGCCTGTTTCTTTTTTACACTGTGGTACAATTCAAAAGCAAATACGTAAAGTCAGTGAGGTTACTTCAGTGTAAAATTAATATAAGTGAGAGGAGATTTATGCCTACTTTGCTTCAAATTAATTTATTAAAATTGTGATTTAAATGATACTATTAGCATGAAGGATAAATTATGGTGGCTTAAATGATACTATTAGCATGAAGGATACATTAATAGTACTTTGCATACTGAGATAATTTTTAAACATTTTAGATAGAGAACAAGATCAGTGTGAAATAAAGTTTGAAATGCTCATACCATAAGAAACAGATGACCCCAGGCTTAAAATGCACAAAGAACATTTTGCAGGTTTTTTATGTACAATATAATTAACTATTTGATTTTACTTCTCCTTTTTTATGTGAATTATGAAAAGCTAATGATTTGTAAGAAAACCTAACTGTTTTCAACTAAAATACAGCAGAGAGCAAATGTCTATTATTTATGATATTTCAGGACAAAGTAAAAAGCCTAAGAATAAGCTAATCCAATCCAACACCTCAGGAACTGTCATTTTCCTATAGTTTGATGGGTCTCATACTATTTTGGTCAGACAGTTTCTGGCCCATTGTGGTAGAATATGATAGCAGCAGACTCTCTGAGTTCTCATAGGAAGGGCAAATCCCTGAGGAGAGCCATGACCAGCCTCAGATACCCCACAGGGCCACTGACAGGTCTTAGATGCCCATGTTCAGATGGCTAAATTGAACTTCCAGTCAACACAGCCAGTGCAGCCCGGAGTGTGAAGGAGACACCTAGACCTGCCACACGGAGAGCTCTTGTGCCAGCCAAATGCTGTTGTCGGCTTCAGGGTGAGCTCAACGGCTCACCCATCTCCATGGAATACAGTGGATAGTGGCTGAGTCCACATGCTAAAACATTAACATTCAGATGCATGTGGAACACCTTAGGGTATGTGAGATGGCAGCTGGAGGCCAGGCAGGATGTACAAGGGTATTTCAGATGACAGTAAGTAAATATGATTAGGCAACTAAATTCTGCCTCTATCTCGTCTGTGACATCTATATCACAGACACTTAATTTAAGTGTATGAAACTGAAGCTCAGCTTAACCCTTCGTGGCAATTACTGCTACCTGAAAAAGCACATACTCCAATTACATCCTCTTTAATATTTTTCCAGTAATGACCTGCATGTTTTGCAGACACTTATTATGTTGCTACAGAGGGACTGAACATCAGCATTTTGTGCTGTTATGGTTTTATACATCCAGTTGGCATTGGTGACAGTGAAACTCACCTTGTAACAATATATTGTCTGGCAAAGAGCTGATTGCTTTATAACTAACAGCGTTGTCATGACAGACTTATAGAAACAGAATTGTTAAGGTTAGAAGAGACCTCTAAGATCATTGAGTACAGCCATTAACCTAACACTGCTATGTTCACCACAAAACCACATGCCCACATCTACATTTTTTTTTTTTTACTTGAAAGAAAACTGGCAGGGCAGAAGGGATCAGTATTTTTATGGAGAAGCATATTGTATTATTACTTCTCCAGTTCGCTACTTGTCCTTCTGCTTGTTTGTCTTTTATAAACATTTCCTAAAGTATTTCTTGAGTATTGTCTGTGTTTTTCTAGTGTTCTGTTCTGTGCAAAGGTTTTCAGTTTGCCTAGCTAACACTGAAGTGCAATGTGAGGATGTGTTTAATTTCAACACCTCTGCTCAGAAGGTAAATTAAGTAGGAGGCAATTTGAGGTTATGAATAAACATTCAGTTAGACTTTGAGAAGGAAAATAGTCCTTGCTTGATAGGGTACAGGGGAAGTTGATGAATCTTGCTGGCTTCAATCCTCTCATTGAGGAAATTAATATCTTGCTCTTCTGTATTTTAGGATTAAATTACATTGTATTAATAATCAGTAGCCTATAAAATAGCAAATATAAAATAGTAGTGTTCATATAGTAATTAATGCTCTTTCTTTGCAGTTTCAAAGATCAAGTAGGAAATTAAGACAGGAAATCAATTTAGGACATTCCAAAAATAAATTGCCCTGAGATTTGGTGGGGTTTTTTATTAGTGTCATACTGTTCAAACCTAACACTGTTTGATGAAGAAGCTTTTCTCACATAAAGGCAAGGTTTTACTCTTTTTAGAGGTGATAGGTCTAGAATATGGAATTAAGCTTTTTCATTCCCTCTTACATCACCCGCCTGACCCCTCTCCCCCCAGAGCATTAACACTGTTTCCTTTTGACTGTCTTCCACTAGCTCCTATTTCCATGAGAGTGACACTCTGTTACCACTTACTTGTCTTTATAGATCTATAGAATCACAGAATCATGTAGGTTGGAAAAGACCTTTAAGATCAACAAGTCCAACCATTAACCAGCACTGCAAAGTCCACCACTAAACTGCATCTCTAAGTACCGCATTTACACTTTTGACAGATCAGCCTATCCCTGCACCAAACCAGCATTTTCTGATAAACATTTTTAATTCCTTAAGGTGTAAGGTGTTGTTTTTTTCCATCATCTTCAACATGTACAGTTTTTTGTAACACCCACCAGCACAAAAACAAGAACAGGAGAATTATTAACTATGTCCATCCAGATATTAGATTTTATCTTGCAGAAAAATCTCAATGTTAATGAAGAATGATTAAAGCTCTGTCTGAATTAATGAATTTTAAGTTTTCCAATATTATACTCATGCCAGTTAGTAGTTTACAGAAAGATTAATCTATTTAAATTGATGAGGAGGATATCAACAGCTAAATCAAAGTTAAATACAAGTTTTGTAAATCAATGCTTCATCAAAGTGGTGAAGTGATTTAATATGGTAATTCTTATATCTTGTGTACTTGTCTTCCATCCAAGCTAAGAAGATTTCATTTTTTCATGCTTCCTTAGGATATGCTGAGAATTTTCCCCCAGCCCTCATGAGTGACAGTCTTCTTCTCAGTTGTCTCAGCAATGTATTTATTTTTAATGGTTTCTCTTGATTTCACTTCTTTTCCTTTTACCATCTTCTCTGTAGTTGTCCCAACTGACTTTTTATTCTCTTTTTCCTTCATGCTACATTTAATACATACGGATACCATATCTATACTATCTACACCATACTTTCTAATCATCCATTATCATTCTCTGTCTAGACAGAGTCCAAATCCCTGACTTAGGGTTTCCTGAGCCCAGAATTCTTTCTGTAGGGTAACAGCATCCTATTCTAACTGAAAGAGCAGCCCAAAAAGCCATCCTATTAAAACATGTCGCCTTGCTACATATTCATCTGAAAAGTGCTCAGATATGTGAATCCTCAAAGCCTGAGATCACTCAGCCTAAGGAAGGCCACACCAGTTTTTGATGGGTACCTTCACAATGCTTTTTTGTGCCATCTCTGTTGCTGAGGGGCTTTTGTACCACTTTAGCTAGTTCCCCGATCCTAGTGAAGCTCAAGTGGGAGATGGTCTCTGAGGTGGTGATACTGCAATAATGCTAATAAGCAGGAGAGCAGAAATGGATGTTCTTGGAAGATTTTCAGGTCCAGTGAGGAAGCTCCTGGTGAGGTTGGGTGCCCACTGTTTCTTCCTCATTGAGATGAAACCACTCTTATTTCTGTCTGATCCCATAGTCATTACCATTTTGCATGCATAAATACCATTTTATATTCAGCAAGTGTGGGTATAAATAGGGGGAAATTTTTGATGAAGCTATATGCCAGAATTTTTGATGTGCATAGAAAAGTCTAAAATAAATATGATAATTTAGTACTGTAATATTTGCAAAAGTTTTGTGGGATTTAAATTATCTCTGTTAATTGTAATGTGAATTACACTGTATAAATCTTATATACTTACTTTTTTGCCCCAAATAGTTTAAATTTCTCTGCCTTCAGACTTTTTAGATTTAATTTTAAGAATTTACTGTACATTTATTTCACCTCTGTATTGTGTTGTTCCAATCAATACTGTAATGGTAATAATGTAGCTATATTTTAATTGTCTTATAATTCTTAATATATGAGATTTTTTTTATCTTAATGTCCGATATCAAATTGGCCATATCAAAACTCTTGCATATTTTACATTCAAACTGTTACATTATAGTATTTTTCTTTTTTTCTGTTTTTTGTTTGTTGGGGTTTTTTTTTGGTTTTGTTTTTTGCAGGGCCTGAAGGAGCACTTTTTGAACACTCTGTAGAAACACCACTTGTGAAAGCAGAAGCTTTTAAGCAGCTTAGGTAAGAATTTCTACATAAAAACATACATCTAATAAGTAAATGTTGTTTGCTATAGATATTCACATTTTCTGAACATGCGATTTTCAACAACTAATAACTTTTTTCTGTTTTATGTGGCAAGTTACTGTTTTGAAGGAAAACTGTATATTGCTCTGCAATGTTGAAATATATTATGAATTATCTATTGCTGATGGCGAATATTTAAAACCACTGTGAAGGATTTTCTGTAAACTTCTGGTTTTCAGTTTTGAAACACTGAAATACTTTTTCTACTATGTTGCAATATAAGTTGCTTGTCTGCAGCAAGTCATCAACCTGCAATCAGTCAAAATTTCTAGAAACTAATGTTAATGTGAGGATGTAGACTTAGAAGAAGGATTTGGAAATGTGCAAAGCTCCGTGTGACTAAGGAGCAGTTTGGACTGAGAAAATCATTATTAAGTAGTTCATGTTTCAGAGCTCCTTTATTCTGGAATAACATTTCTTTGTGCATTATTCTATGTAATTTTGAGTATCCCAGATTAGTTTATAATATGCTGGTTATGATGAGGTAATAAACTCAAATTATATTCTCTTCATGAACATGTTATCTTCATTTTATAAGCCAGTTCAAAGGAAGATTTGAGACGAAAGAGGATCTCTTTAACAATTATATTTCTGTCCTTTCATACCTTGGCAGTTTGCTACTTTCTGTCACAATTTTTCTTCTCGGTTTTCTTCTCTAATAGGGATAACTATTATAGAGTAGTGGAATATGATTAAAGCTTTCAAAAACACTGTCTGTATCTTGCTGATTGAATTTTCAAATTGAGAATGGCAAGTGAGAGACTATTGCAATACTTATTTTGATTTTCTCCTTTGCATTTAAGATTTACTTGCAGTAAGATACCTTGTGCTTGCATTTGAAGACAGTATGAACTCAAGGCATTGTTTTTCACATGTTGATGTCCACTTCCAAAAATGTGTTTCTTCTGTTATGGTAGAATTTGGATGTGACACACTTTGAGCAGTATGTGGGATTCTGTGTTGTGAGTGTACATCTGGTTTTGTAGGGAGTGGATTCATTATGTTGTATATTTGTCATTTTCTGTGATTACCTCAATTTCAGTAAAATAGGAAATCGACTTTTATAATTGCAAAGTCAGGAAACTGTCCCCAAATTTTATTTGGCTACACATCCATTATCTTCTGTTGTTGTTACTTTGCTTCAAATGCATAATCAATTAATATTTGAATAGGCTTAAAGCTAATAGTTTTATTCTACATCTGTTATGCTATGTTACATTTTAAGTTCTTATCTGAACTTTAACAATAGTTACACTGTTTCAGACTATATACAATATTGTTATTATAACTTCTCCACCTGTTTTTGAAATAGGATAACATTTGAATTTAAACTTTGAACTTAATTCAAAGTGTTTGCAAAGTTCTCCTGCATGAATGAGTTTGCCTCATAGCTTGTCTCTTTAGTGTTTTTTACCATGTTGGCTGTAATCATGTTTTGATGTAGAATGTTGCTGCGTGTTAGCACAGCTCATATATAATACTTGAAAACCCATTCAGTTCTGTCTTCGTTTAATTTAAAATAATGGGAAGTACAGATTCTTTCAGAATTAACAGAAGTTTGCTTTTAATTACTATAATGTCAAGGAAGTACCTACATGACTACTGACACTTGCACCTGTTGTTAGTATTTCCAATGAGTGGTACCATAACTTCCCAAACCCCAATTTTATATATGCTCAGGTTCAGATGGGAGTGCCCAGTACTTCCCCCAGGGCAAGGAGTTTCACAGTGGGTGAGTCAGGGGATATTTTTGGAATCTTTGCTGGCCTGTTATCAGACATGACCCCTCAGGCTGGATGTGAAGGTGCTGATGCCTCCCCAGAGGAGAGATATCACACCTGACTCATTGGTGTGAAGACAGCAAATGTTCCTATCTCCCAGGGTTCTTTAACACCCAGATTGTAGCCTAAGGGGTCAGGTGTGCCCTGGGCAACTGCTGCAAACGATCCATTATTAACAGTTCATGAGAACTGGCATAGGGACTGTAGAATACACAGTTTCAGTTACACACAGTGATAAACTGGTCCTGGCCACTGTAACTAGGACAATGCCTAAGTCCTTTTTTTTTCTGTCATAATCAGTGTCAAGTTTGAAAGCAGAGATAGCAATGATTTCATCTTTTCCTGGAGGGCTTCTGGAAAGGATAAAAAGCAAATGCACTGGTCTACAGGTGCAGATGCTAAGGTAAGTTGTAGGCAGTTGTAGACCAATTTGTAAAGCTCAAACTGGAAAAAGGTTAGTTTCATGGGTAACCTTAAATGTCAGCATAAACAAAATTCATGCAATCTTTTGTGAAGGAGCTCAGACAAGTTTACCAATGAATGGCTATTTTGTAATGCTTCATAAATATCCTATTTCATCCCAGACTGTTAAATACAAGGACCTATTTTCTCACCTCAAGCCTTTTCTCCACACTTTCACTTTCTTCTGCTATTTTTCCTCTGTTTTTCCTTCAGGGTTGGGCTGTGCCATGTGAATGTGATACGCTGGATGAATGTGTTATAAAGTGCCGTGGTACACAGCATTAAATGCTGGGAATATTTTTTCAAGAAAACCCACTAAAATGTAGTTGCATGTTTCAAGGAGCTGACTGGAAAGCTGTTAATGCTCATAACTTTTCAGCTCATGTCATATGAACTGAGGCCACATTCATTCTCTCTCATTCAGATTTAGAGCAGGATTTCAAACAAAGCTGACACAAATGGCCTCTGAATTACACATTCTGCTGGTTTTCTTGTCCAAATGCTGATTTTCAAGATAGACTGCTTTTCTGAAAACAAAGAGATAAGCGTGTGAGAACATACCTTTTTAAAGCTAAGTAATGGAGACAGAGCAATGCAATTATACTGTGGTCAGTAACTGTCTTTTCATTTGTAATTTGAAGGAAACATATAGAGTCCTTTTCAGTCTAATAGATTGAATTTATGACTCACTTGTAAAGAAAAGGAGATGTGCTTGCACTGCGTTCCAACTGGTAGGAACAATTATAACAATAAAATCTATGTTTCAAGATTGAAGCTTTTCTAAGTTTAAAGTAACATTGCCTACTTTTAAATTCCTTTAATGGAGTTCTTATATCTAAATAAGATACATAGTTTTCATTTTCAAAATTTGTTAAGACTTTAAGACCTAGTGGAGACCTAAAAACAGGGTCTTGTATAGAATAAGTGTCCAACAAGCATCTCAATGTCACATTTACAGTCAACAGAGAGACTCGGATATATCTAAGAAATATCCCTCCCAGACAAATACCGCTGAGGAGTACCTGGCTGAAACTACCAGTTGTAATTAGTGAGAACAGAAATATATCTGAATTCATGTCTGCAGTTCAGTTGCCTGCTATACACAGCTTTCAGATTCAGGATTGCTTCTTCGATCACAATCTCCCATCTGCTGGGTCACATCTTCTCCCTTTGACAGAACCTGTCCTTCTGTCTGGTCATGGAACCATGGGAGAGCAAACAGGAGAAAGTCCTTGTGTTTAGGTCATTTAGTGAGGAATAGAAGGAAACCAAGGAGTTTCAGTTATGATTAAAAAAGTAATCCTGACAGAAGAACCAGATGAATGCCCTGACCACAAGGTTATTTCCTGTGTAGTTGCTCTGTTTCTTGACAGATTACTTGGTTGTGCAAAGACTGACGTTCACCACAGAGATAGCCAAAATCCAGCTCTTTATTCCTGCCAAGCTATTTTGTAGTCTAGCAAATAGAGGTAACAGATACAGGTTTCATTCTCCTCAAGATGAGGAAGGAATTGAACCAATGTTTCAGAATTCCTTGCTGAATAGCAAAATCAATAGGATTGTATAATATGTAATATAGCATTACTCATAATAACTATTGTAAGTATTTAGAATACTATAAAAAAATGTTATCTCTTCCATGAAAGTGGCCACATCCCTTGTACTTTGGTGCATATTTGGCATATTGAGAACTTGCATCAATCAGGTCTCCTGGGGCTTCCCTAGAATTTATTTAGCTGCCACCTATAATTGGATCACAGCAAAGTTTTAATGGAAAACAACTATCTTGCTTTCTGAAAGACTGAATTTAAACAGAATTAGAGAAGCTCATGTTCAGAGACGTATCTTATGACCCAAAATGTAGATGGGAAATCTATAGCAGTAACTAAAGGAACTAGATGATGTAGACAGAGATATTTATAACAATTCTCTAAAAGTCATCTTCTCCCCAGGTTCCATGTCAGATACTGGAAGTAGCCTTTCCTGATATTATCCAGAGTTTCATGCCAGGACACATATCCTTTTATATCCCCTGTTATCAAATAACAATCTCTGTGAAAACTGGTGTCTAAGTTTAGATATTTCTCCAGTCTGATGCTAACATATTTTTCTGATAATTTGTAGCAATTGAGAATATTATTTGGCCTATTATTCAATTCTCCTAAATTTTGTATCCTTGAATAACATGGAGCTTATACATAGTTTTATCATTTTTATACTGTTTGCTTCTTGTGATCTATATGGCTTGTGCTTTTCTAAGAGAAAACAATGGATGAGCAAAACCCTTTAAATCTCAAAACAATGTTTCTGGACTGATTGTTATAATTTCCCAAACCTATGGAGATGTGCTTATGAATAAGAAAAATATGACATTTTCCCATTTATTAACTGTGCATAACAAATATAATGGTATAAATTAGTACTATATTTGTTCTCATACTTGCCATTTATGGTTATCTGACAGCCAGCAACTGTGCCTTCTGAGCACAGTTTCCTTTGGGAAATCACTTTTAATACAGTCAGTTTGTGGTATTCTGCCAGTCATTCAACTGTGGGTCTACATCCAAGTTCAAATGATCGACATCATTCCACTTTTTTTGCTTTTGTAAAGCACTATAGCAGGAATGATATCACTGTTGCAGAAAGAAAACTTTTGTCAGAGTATGACCATATATATATAATGACTGTTACCAGAAAATGGGTATATTCAATGGCGTATGGGTATATACTGAAAGTATGTCCATATTCCCCTGGGCAACACATGTAGTCTAAACAAATGTATAATACTGGCACTACCTAAAACTTAAAATATGTAATTTAAGAAGCATTGATTCCTATTTAAGTGAAATACCTATGTCCTTAAAAGCATAAAAATATATATTTATGGGCTTGGGACTAACATGTTATGGTATATTGATAATTTGAGGGTGAAATTATACATCTTCTAGGTATTTGTTTAGGGTAAATTACTGTGCTGATGGCAGACCTCTCCCTATCTATATATTCATCATTAATATATGCCCTTTAATTTTTATTTCTGTTGTATGGCATCCAGTAACTCCACTTATGGAGTTCTGGCTGCTACTTCCCCTGATTCTTTCTGAAGGCTTTCTTTTATCCTTTCCATTCCCCATGGATAATATGACTTCCTTTTTCACTTGCTTAAACTGTGTAATAAGACAGGGAGAAAGCTGGAAACTGAAGTTGTGGACTTTTATGGCTGTATGAGTAAGAATTATGAGAGAAGTCTAGAAAGAGGTGTATAGAAGCCAATCAGGGTAAAAGCATTTGCTAAATAATTGCTTAATCATATTTGTAATACTAATGCTTACATGCTAATTGCCTAAAAATACCATCTAAGTAACTGCAGTACAGTCATTTTTATTTGCACTCATTATGCAAATCAAAATCCTAGTCATTCAGGAGAGAATAAATTACATAACAGAAAGTAAGACTACAGTTATGATTCAGTGTTTGCAAGGCATCTCTGCACTCTCACTAGTGAGATATTTCTACTGCAATGTAATTTTATGAGCCCCGGCATTAATTTGCTAGATATAAATTTGTATTCATATATTTTCCTGCACTCAGATTAACTAAGACCACCATCAAGTACTTCTTTTGGAAGCTTTAAAGAATTTCTTTCCATTCATCTGGTGGACTCAAATGTGTAAAAAGGCATAGTTTAGCAGGATCAGATGATACAGGACATCATGTTTATCACTTTTCAGAAGCATTTCTGACTTGAATATTTTAAAAAACTCTTAGCAAATGTTTGTGTACTACATCACATCTGGTCACCTTTTAAGCAGTGATTTTACCCGTAAATATTAATCCTAAAATGAAAAGAACTTTCCAAGCACAGTCTGCTTTCTCTGTCTTGTGTTACTAGCATTTTCTGTGCACTCATATTCTTGCAAAGTCTTGTTCTTTGCAATTTAGTTTACAAACCTGCAGGACACAGATATTATTTTATGCATGGACAATATGACTTTAGGAGATAGATTTTCTCTTGCTGATCAGATCATCCTGTCTTTTGTAAGTCTAGGTCTGAAAAGGGGCTTTGTCCTGTTCTCCTGGAGAGGTAGGAGGGACCTTTAGTGACCAGAGGAAATAGAAACTCATGTCTTTGAGTAAGCCTGTTTCCACATGGATGTGTTGGGAGTCAGAGCTGCTCTCCTAAGCACCTACAGCATGTTTCCTGTTTCAAAGGACTGCTGGCCTCTGGAACCAGTGATAGATAGATAGATAGATAGATAGATAGATAGATAGATAGATAGATAGATAGATAGATAGATAGATAGATAGATAGATAGCTCAGTAATGGGAGGAGCTGAAATCCATGCACTGATGTTAGTGGCCTTTTTGCCAGGTAAGCTCTCCCTGACAGCACATGCCAGGCTTCCGCCCACTGTCATAGATGACTTTCACTTACACCAGTCATGTGGCTGATGTTCTTCTTAAAGCCTCAGTTTTTCAGAGATATCACTTAATATGTTAAAATCAATAGGAGTTGTTTCTGCTGCTTGTATGGAATGCTTATGTCAGTAGTGCAAAGAGCAAAGTTGTAATGATTTCTGCACCTATACGGTTGAGCTGGGTCCCTGACAATGTCAGACTGCTCAGTGAGTTTGCTAAAGTGAACTTGTCATCAGTGATTACAGCATATTCCACCAGAGCGCAAGCCACCGTGAAAACTTCATTAATGATTGTCGCAGTTATAGACACCTTGCAGATGACCACCTGGAGCCCCGTTTGTAAGGCTATGATTGTGCTGTCACTGATCTAAGACATAACATTGAGTTAAGCAGATCATCCTTTATGTTGTCTTTCACCTACATAGCTATCTGCATTTATATCAAGGGAGCTGGGGAGGAGGCAGGAAACGACATAAGGATGTGCGTGTGGCAAACACTGGAAAAAGAAAGGGAAGCATTTCCTCATAACAGTAATTATTCCAAGATACATAGCACATGTGCACCATTGCTATTCACTCTTTCCCCTCTCGGTCTGTGTGTGCACTTGTGATACTTCAGTTGTGAGGACTCTGATGACATTGTGGCACAGCCACTGCACTGACGAATCACAAGAGAGGAAGGGTATGACCTGCTTGTCAGCAAAACCTCTTTATTTGAATGCTCCCTTTCATGAAGAACATATGGACATTATAAACAGCAGGTACTGGAGAACTCCAGTTACTTGAAATCTTTCTATGCTTCTGCATATTAAATAAAAAATTGCTTGAGTTATATAAACAAAAGGAATGGAAAATTTCAACCTGGAAGATAATTTTATGAAACTATTCGTAATGAAAATACTAACCACAATTTTTTACAATGGTGATGCAAATAGTGTTATTATATGAGATTAAAGTTTTATAATACAATATGTTATTTTATAATACTATTAAAGTAATTTGAAAAAGATAGCCATGTGGGAAACATCTGTGATGTGCCAGATTCAATCACATTCAGTGGGGCCTTGGTCATTTTTAATTACCCGGAGAGTCAGCACATCATAAAATTGAGGTCATCACAGAGACCTCTTTTGAATTAACTCTGCTTACCACTCTTCATCACAACTGTCAGTCTTGAGAGAAGCTTCTATTTTAATCGTATCTCAGTCTGATCTTTAGTCTTCATTCTTTCAGCAACTCTGTATTGAATGCCTGTGGGCAAACAGGCAAAAATATATCAATATTTAAGGTGGATGGAGAACTACTAAACAAATATAAATGCATTGTAATAATCATATCTGCTATGTTTTTGAATATGTTATAAATGTTGTTTTAAATTGCTTTTATAGTATTTTCTAAGTACCATTAAAACTGGAAACTGTTTTATTCTCTTTTTAAGAGAACATGTAACTGCATTTCTTTTATGTTGCTTAGATTAAAATAAAAAAAATTTAAAAAAAAAAAAAANAAAAAAACACAAAAAAAACCACCACAAAAAACACACCCTGTTAACCCAAACCTTGGGAGCTGGAAACATCTGTTATTCAAATCTGGCTTTGCAGTTGTGCTTGTGCACAGAGATCCCCCTTAAGCCATAAGCAGTGTTAGTGCCTGCTGTGCTTATGCTAAACAATTCCCTTGAATCTGGAATCTCATAACTGAGCTCTACTGGAATCATCTGTTGCCATGCATTCCAGATTTACAACATAAATATGGAACAAACTTGGAGCACGGGCTATTTCAAGAAATAAAACTGTAATTTGTTTTTTTATTTTAGTTTGAAGGAAAGAAAAGGAGAATATGCTGAAGAACATACCAGCTGACATCTGCAAAAGCAACAGATACTCCCAACATTTAAGAATGACACCAAAAGGAATAGAGTGCCTCAGGGTTCTGCCCTTGATCATTATCCTTGATCATTTTTGGCATAAGACAAAATAAGCTAAAAAACCCAGAAAAGATGTATTTATTTAAAAATCAATCATGCTTCATATACGTACAGAGTAGGGCTAAAAACTGAAAACATACAAAAAGCCTTCATCTGCATGTGGCTAACATTTTTGCTGATCCTAAATGATTTCTTCATTGTTGATGCATATGATTTAGCTGATAACTCAGAACACACTTCTTACATATTTAAGCTGCATTCATACAACTGAGTCCAAACCTAGAGGACCCCTTGTGCCCAGAATAAGCAGATGCATCTCAGGTGCCCATGTAGATTTAGAATACTCCTCTCTCTGCAAGCAAAAACGTTCATTCATTCATTCATTTTACTCATTCATTCATTCATTCATTCAATTCATTCATTCATTCATTCACTGAAGGGATCCTCCCACATACCACCCACACAGATATATTTGCAGAGAGACTAATATACCTGAGGCATAGCCCCAGGGATTTAAAATGGATTGGGCAGATGTTCAGGTGGAACTGATTCAACATATTTTGACGTCTAGGTGTAGATACCTATACCACATCTCATCACCTCTTGGGGTGGAAGGCAACAGATACTGTTATGACATTTTACAGAGACATCTAAAGTAGATCAGATTAATTGTGCTCTAGCAGTGCCTATTTATCTCTATTAATTTTTAAGGGTGCACAGGGGACCTCCTTACTATAAGCAACTGGTTAAGGTCTGAAGAAATGAAAAATCATCATAAGAAACAAATCCATGCACTGTGCTGGGAAATGTTCAAATTGCAGAGTAAAGCTTTTCTACTTGTAACCCAGTATTTCATAAATTAATCTAAATTGCTAATCATAGTTTATATAACCTTGTAACTAGGATTAGCAAATGCTGCCAATTACTTGCTCTTGTTTGATATCAGGCACAAGGTAATGAGTCCTTCCAAGCTAATAATTAGCTTGAAGGCCCTGGCCATGCTTTTCAAGAATGTCATGACACTGTCATATTTATGTAAAAGAAGTGTCTTTTCTGTCTCAGTTGGTAAAAATCCATAGCTGTCCTATATTCACTAAAGACTTGAAAATTTCAAAATACAGTCTAAATATTTTCATTGCTATCAAGTTTCTGAATCTCTTCTTTCTTCAAAATCTTTTGTGTATCTTCTGCATCAAATTCAGACTTCTTTTTTATACTAATCTTGATAATTGTGCATCAGCCTAACATGCTTGGTACATTTGTATTTGTCATCTTTTACAGTTGTTCCATTGACTCCAGCAATTCTTCTGAGGATTTTTCTGATTCTCTATCCTACTCTGCACAACTCATCTCCAATGCCTTCCTGTAATTGACTTATTTCATAAATCTTATGAATCTTCAAATATGTATCAGGAAAACAGCATAATCTCTCTCTTCTTCTCATCTTGGGTTATCAGATTGCTCACTTTCCTGGGTTCTTCATCTCTAATGTTGGAATATTTAAAATTTAGATGCCACAATTCAGCAATAGAGCAAGTAGCCTCCATATCCAAGCTCCATATAAGCTTGTAATAAGTCCATGGACAAAATGATTTAAATATGCAAATAAATAAGCATAAGTGGATTAATTTATCTATAGAATAATGAAATTACTGTAGAATCTGATTAATTATTATTTTCTTTTCATATAATAGTTGTTTAATGTCATAGAGTCTAAGAACCCGTTACTGCCAGGGCTCAGTGTTCTATAAGGTTATTATAAGATGGTTTTAGCTGTCGGAAATGCATTCCCTACAGGTTGCTTAGTTGAGCCTAGTCAGTATTTGTGATCTGACTTGTTGGTTTCTCCATTCTGTGACTCTCCTGCATTCTAGCCAAGCACAATAAGCCCTGCTGTGTTGTGTATGATGAAAACTCCTTCCCAAGAGTTGGCAGAGAGATACAGAAGTGGTTCCAGTGGTCTTTTTTTGTCCCTCCATGGATGAGAACTCAGCCCTGAAGTGGCTGAGTAACGAAGTACCCTAGCCCTTACCAACACAGACATAAACTTCAAAGAAAGGATCCTGCAGCAATATTGTACATGCTGTACAAAAATCTTGTACTGCTATTAGTAATAGCATGCTAGTGCTTCACGCTGTCGTACTGTCTGTATATGTATGTATGTAAATATCCATATGATTTTTGTCCAAAGAAGACTGCCAGAAAAAGTAGAGCCTACTACATTACTGTGCAATTATTCCAGAGTAAGTCTGCTGTTACTGAAGTATTTGGAATGTTTCAGTGCATTACAATGTACATTTCTATCTGTTTTCAGAGGACAGAGATATTACAAGCTGTCAGCAAAGCACAGCACATTTTGAGACTTTCCAGGTGATTGGAGATAAAATGATGAACCCTCCAAAATTGCATTTTCATTATTGCATTTAAGCAATAAGCAGAAGAATCAAGGGAAAAAGTGACTTTTAAAATCAAATTACAAATAATTCCTCCATTATTTATAGTCTCTAAATTGCAACATAAGACCAATGAAGATTTTTTTTTTTTTTTTTTTTTGAA